>CAJUYG010003344.1:0-22092 GCA_910591675.1 Galerucella calmariensis
TGGACAATGACCTAGGAGGACAACTCCTCGGGAGAATGTACAATGGGCCACATGTGCCTAAGTGCTGTGAGCCTACACACTCACCCTCCCTACTCTACAGATACAGATAGTGTCCTATTATAGCGTCAACATTTCACGAAAATTTTAAACAAACAAATCGTACTAACCGCTCCGACCAAACTAAATTCACGTTTCACGTCTACCTATAAGCAAAAAAATTTCTCTTTTTATATAATTTTTGACGTGTTTCCTTAATTTTTCCTTAAAATGTCGCCTTCAGAATAATGTGCAGTAGACAGTTTTCATTTAAATGCTCTGTATATTAGTGATTAATGGGAGCCGATACTTTCTAATGGTCAATATGTAATGGAAGTACGTACAGCTCCTCAAAACTCACCCAATATGAAGAATATTTTAGTAAATATAAATAGAAAACTTGGTTGAATAATGTGAAAGGTAGTGGTAGTTTTTCGGGAAGTTAGTTTCTGGACCTAGCCTTAATGGTTAACCGTGTCTCAGCACAGACACACAAAGTTGCATCTTAATTAACTTTTTAACGAGCAATCAAGAAAGTTTGCTATAAGTTTTAAAGTTTACGGCATCATCATATCTTTAAGGTCGGTTTTGATCATGTTGGTGATACTATGTAGTTGATTTCGTCAAATTTTAGCTTGAAACTTGTGAAGAACTTCCGTAATTATTTGCATACTTTGCTTTATTTTTTTTGTTGATATTTAGATTTTTCCTCAATTTTAGATAGCAGAAACAGATGTATATTATCAAAAATAGCTTCAAATTTTTCCATAAAAAAGGTTTTCAAATGTTGGTCTAGTCGGGATAGCCTTAAAGGTTGATGTAAGATGTAAGAGCAGTAGGCGAGATTTTTGACGGAATCACTCAAAAATATTATGGTTAATGATAATTCAATTGCCTCCACGGAATTTCAGGCTGTGCTAATATTTGCACAATAACAGTTTATAGCCAAAACAACCAAAAATGGGCCTGTTTTCGACATGTTTTCGAATAATTTTACTCGATAAGTATATATATAGAGCGTAAAATTCTCTATGAAATTCCGGGGTTCAGAATGTGGAAATTCTATTCCCTGCAGTCACAGCGTATGAATAAGAGAGAAGAGAATTCAAAAAACAGTTCTTTTTCGGACGCAAAATACGAATCCAATCTATGAAGGAATGTAAATAATTATTTTTTCTCATAATACGTTATTTATTCACGAGCTGAATGCAACAAACGCGGCTTCGATATCTTAATTGCTGATAAACATTAGGTGAAAGAAATAGACATTGTTAGAACACAGAATACACCAGCCAAACAACAAACGAAAGCCGGCGTAAGTCTTGATGTTTTGGGGGCAAAATTTCTTGACCTTCAAACTAACGTTGACAGATAACGGATCAAGTTACACTGAGAAAATTGTTAAAAAAATGTAAATTAAATGTTAACGCACGCAAAGAAGTGAAACCAAAGGATCTCAAATAATAATTGTTTATTTTTATGACTTGTTTCGACAAAGTTTTAATTGTTAAACTCAATTCATGAATTGTTAAAGTTAATTCAACAACTTCACAAATATTGTGAAAAATATATAAATATAAGTTTTAGCTTCTGTTTTTGAAGTACCATCCATTATTAAAAATAATGAGCTATTGTTTAATCAAATGATTCTTATTTTCTATATTGTTATCGAAATTATATGTGTAAGTATGTATTTTTGTAGCACTATATGTATGATATGGTAAGTCTAAAAAAGTAAAAACCAATACAATAATAATAAATTATATATATATTGTAATGTTATGTATTTATGATGGTGAGATATTACTTATAGTGTATGATTTTGAATGTTTTTCCTAAATAAATTTATTTTAAAAGTTATTTCAAGTATTGGTCAATTTTATAATTTTCGTCTGTACTCAGGGAGCATACGTGGTCGTGCCTCTTTCAACGACCTTTCAACGGATCAGACTGTACTGTGTATTTGAGGTTAAACGTAGTCAAAAAATAAGTTATTTGTTTGATTCGAATTATTTTAATAATAATGCAAAAAGATCAATTCTTGGAAATAAAAGAGTTGTGCAACACATATACAATAATAATAATAAATAACATATGATGGAAATCAAACTATGCTACGATGGGATGAGGATGAAATAAATTCTGAGATTAAGTGCATATATAAACAATGTAAAATAACCTAAAAATTATGTAATTATAAATTATGTTCTTGTTTAATTTTGATACAACAACCCGGTTGTATTATTAATGTAACTTTTCATATTGTTTTGAATATTCACGGTTTAAAAATAGTTATTGTACTCACACATAATAGGTACACTGGAGTTGACTGGAGTCTATTGAATCAATACCTTGTAAACTATGGAGTAGGTACTAACCACTAAAATATGACAAGGAAGCTTCTATGGAAACATCAGATACATTTTATTATTCCTCCTACGGAATTGGGAGTTTTCCAAATGTGCATGGAAAATGTGTAAAAAGGAATATATTTTCCACTTCAGCAGCAGGAACTTATTTACAATAATTGAAAATAAGTAAATATTCAATACTTCATGCTACTTGTCAACTATTTAACTTTTGACTTTTCAAATTTACTCTTCCGTCAAAAATTTGCTTTTGAGGTTATGTTTGATGGATTTTACGAAAAAATTGACGATGCTTGCGCTTCAAAGGATTATGCAGGATTATGAGACACTAAATGACAAATTCTTCGATTTTAATCAATAGGATTCGCAAGATTTGACGTTTATATCTTCGAATGTCATGAATTTTTTGAAAATGTCAGATTAAATATATTTACAATTTGAGATATTTAGCTTATTTCAACTTAATACTAGGAACTATCAGAGACTTATCTAATTTAATTATTCGTACTATGTTTTCCGTTAGTTTTTTGGGGCATTTTGTAGCACTTATTTCGGTTATTCACTCGCGCACTTTTTATGTCTTTGCTCCATAACATATTTATTTCTTATCCGATCTAAAGCTTTCTTTATTTTTAATTTACCGTTTACAATATTATTATCACAACATTTGGTTATAAATAATTTGCCATTTCTTAACAATATTTAATTATTTAACAATATTTCTTAATAATTATGCTTTATAACATATTAGTTTATACAGCTTTATTTGCAACTAAATGTTATCTATACTTTTGTTGAACAATAATTATTATTTTCTATTAAAATGTTTACGTCTTGCACAATTTTACATTTAATGACATTTTATTTTCGAATTCTTTTTCTGTTGTAAATAACGTTGATTTTAAAAATGTCTTGTGGATGACTTTGTTTTCTTTTATTATAATATTTATAAAATCAGTTTACAATAGAGAGAATTTCAGTAAATGATGATATAAAATTACAATAAGTGCTTGAATATAAAATTTTTATTATTTTTATATTTAAAAGTTACACTTCAACAGATTCTGAATTAAATTTTACACCCAGAGAAAATGTACTGATATCTGTAACAACGAAGTTATAAAAAAGAGGCGACAGTTAATTTTTCTCCATAAATATCGAAGCTTTGTTGTGCTTTTCAATTATTATCATCCATCACTTGAATGACAGCCACGAATTGTACAAGTTTTTGGCGCCATAACTAATAAATGTAATTTTGTAAACAAATTTTATTGTTCAAAACACAAAAAACATTCAAAAACAATAATCAAAAAGCTTACAACAAAGAAAATTCTTTGGTTAACAATAAAATCACATGTCATTGTCAGATAACGGGCTTAAAATGGCGACTGTCAGACATGCGCACTAAGAAAATGAATTGTAAAATAGCACAAGCTTCGTTTCTTCTTGGGATGGTGTATTCTGTGGTTAGAATAATGATATATGTCACAAAAATTGTTTAAACTGACAATAATGTTTTTACACATACTAGAAGGTTACAGCTATTATATCCAATGATTTAATCAACAATTTTTTCGGTTCAACTGACTCAGACGTTGATTTTAAAAAATGGTTCAAATTTCACCTTAGTAACAATTGAGATATCTGCGCGGTTTTCTATTTCAATTGGAATCTGAAAAAAAACCTCAAAGGACTTGGAAGAACACAGCTTTTGGCGTTTTGACAGTTCAATTCGGACCATTTAATCCCGAGTTATTGAATCCCAAACTTGATCAACGATTCTCGGCAAACGATTAACAAGCTAACGAAAATGAAAATACAGATATGCAAGTACAATTCAACCTCTAGCCACATATCAGTGCTCTCGCCGCTATACTCAGCGATGCCCTCCCCTCGGAATCACAGCGCCTAGAGCCTCTTCCGCGCACATTCTCCCTCCTATTAGATTCAATTGTTGATAAGTTATGAAAGGTAGGTGTGTTGAAAAATATCTGGGAAGTATGCAGAAGGACCTGCATGACAGTATATGTATAGAAATTTGACATATATACAAATAAACTTCCAAAGTGTACCGTATTTTTTTGAATCCATGATATGTATGTGGGGAGTAACATTCATTGAGAGTCTTCCTATGCATTTCCATGATATTATCTAGCAGAAAAATGGAAATTTGGCTTGTGTATACTGTGAATTGCTTGAATAGCGATTTATTGGAGTGAAAAATTCTTCAATGGAGTTTTTCATCGAGGGGAAAGCTTATAAGCTGGTTTCTGCCTGACTGTCACTGCCTATCTTGTAGACCTGGAGCCGTGGCTTTGAAGGCAGATATACAACGCTCTTCCCCACTCCCAGTTCCCGGTATGGCACCCCGAAGTGTAGCTTTTAGAAGAGGTAATTAATATCATTATCCCTGGATCATAGGTCGAAGAGGTCACCCCTTAATGCCATACCATTATGGAGTCTCTTCTTCTTCTTCTTCATACTGAATGAAACGTGTTATTTTCCACTGTGGACTTGGATTATGGGCCCCGCGATGTTGCTTTTGATTTTTTTCAACCATGAACTGTAGAACAAAGATTTCATGTATTCTACATAGAGGTATGTTGAACTCTGTAACATACTAACTTGATTTCGAAGTAGCACTACCTTTTTCTTTGCGATATTTTCTATTTTATTATTTACAAAGCAAAACGTTTACTATATTAACCCCAACAATATTGGTTTATTAAAAATTGATTCTCTTTGAATGTTTGCACGTTATAAATACATGTCATCATTTCCCTTTCTTGTTTCATAAAGCCCAGAATGTTACGATTTTCATTTCGTTTGCTCTTTTCCGTCGAACTTTCTTCGTATATATATATATTTTATTGTATATAACCAACACTCCATTTATGAGTCAGACTTCAGCATCAATATCCACACATCAATAGATTGAAGGCGCAAAGGCGGGTGCTGATCCGTACTTGAATGGCTTCAGGTTTCAGGTTATGCCGAAGTTATCGCGACTTGGCTATTCGACTTAACTTCACAGGATTTTCTCTGTTTGTGATCCCGAAAAATGTATTTTAACCTTACACAAAGGATGTTTTTAAGTGATTGCTTTTTTATTTCGTATATTTTCGATTGACGTATACTTGTAGACTGTTTTACTTGTATCGAGAGAAACGTTTATTTAGAAATTCTTAACGTGTATATGCAGTTAATCTGATAAATAAACCTAAGCTCTTCCTTAGTATCATATTCAATGCGTCCATAAAGAAACGCATGAATTCACCACTAGCTAAATAAACAATATTATTTGAAATCCCCGAAACAGGTCAATTTTTCATTTGAATTTCCTATTTCTCCAAATTATAATCTAATACCCAAGTAGCAATTTAAATTCTATAAGGTTTGTATAAACAGCTACAAGATATGTTTTATAGGATACTTAAATTCTTATAACGGTCTACAAAACAATTATATGATCCTTATACAACTGAAAAGGGCCCATTTTTATACAACTGTTTGGATGTATAACATTTCTATTGAAAGTTTATACAATACTTATATGACTGTTTTATAATCATTTATACAGCTACTATAAAATGATTTAATAGTGTGTCATGTAGTCACATCTATAAAATGGGATTGAAGCGGCACTATGGAGGTCTTACAAAATAGTTGTATAATGCAATATATTTTTTTATAATGCTGTTATTTCGAGCACAATGGAAACATTTTGTCATCTAGCAGTTTATAAGAGCATTTCATTTTTTAGTGAAGAATATCAGAACCAAATTATATTTCAACTTGAACGTGCATCATACATTTCATTTGTAGAAATGGAGATTCATCAAAACGACCTGGGCCGATGGGCGGACATCGATAGTAAAAATTATAATTTTATTTGGATGGTTTAATAGCACAAATTTTGATGCGCCGCAAATTTTACTGATAGATTATAGGTATATATTTGGCAAGAAAATGAAGCGCTTCAATTCTGGTTAAGTTTCAAGTAGATAGGTACACATCTCTAAATAATGATAAAGTCACATTTTTCAATATAGTTTCATGTTTCCAACTCAATTGCTCATAATGGCGGCGAATGCGGAACAAGAATTGTTTATTTAAACATGATGATTTATAAAGCAACAATTTTATCCCAAAGAAATGCCTTAAACAATATTTTATTGTCAAATAGAACGGTATACGATAACTGTTTTATAATGCAACGCAATTGAATGCTATACAATATTTATTATACAACATTATACAGCTTCAATAAGACAAGCTTCAGTAACTATTTTATAATGTTGTAGCTGTCAGTTATATAGTATATTATAGAACTCTTATACAATAGGTATAAAAGTCTTATAAAATTATATTTTTGATATTGTATAAACTGGCTTATGAGGTATTATATCATTTTAAAAGAAATGATCGTATAATGCGTTATAGCATATATTGTAAAAGTCACTATAGAATCATTTAATACAACTTCCTTTAAAAAACAAAATTATCGCAACAAAAGGCTTGATAGAAATAAAAAAATCCTCAAAACAACGCTATTCGACTATTATACAACAATTCAGTCCTCTTAGAATTCCATTTTGCTAGTTAGGTATACAGGGTGAACACTTTCTAATCCGAGAGTATTAAACTAAAAGTTGAGAGTTCATTTGATAAATAAACCTAAACTCTTCCATAGTATCATATACAATGCGTCCATATAGAAACGCATGAATTCATTACTAGCTAAATAAACAATAATATTTGAAATCCCCGAAACAGGTCAATTTTTTATTTGAATTTTTTATTTTTTCAAAATATACTCTAATATACAGGGTGAACACTTTCTAATCCGAAACTGTTGAACTAGGAGCACATATTATAAAGAGAACAGATACGAATCCCGGTAAAACATCAAACGATTTTCAGCTCTGTCGTCAATGACCTTGGACCTTTAACTCGGTATGGCCACGATGTTGCCAGTTTAAAATATTTTCTGAATTTATTACCAAATTGCAGTGTTCACTCGGGGACAATAACAATTTCTAGTGCTGGATCCAGTTTTTTTGGAAGTTTCCACTAAATCTTTGAAACTGCGCCATGAATTAAAACAAAACTTTAAAATTTCTTTTATTATAGGTCGGGATATTAAATTATATACTCTCATCCATTGAAAATCGAAAGAACTTTATTTTTCTTTCCGAATAAAATTTATTTGGTCACACTTTGTATGAACAATACACTCCGCCGTGATGTTTATTCATTTTATAAGAATAATAATCTATACCACCATATTCTTATAGTTAATATTACCACAACGCACAATCGATTAGTCAAATAACACAATTAATATCGCCGATTGAACACCTTCAAACAATGAAGCAAACAAAAATGGCGTTATGAATTTTGAGCACAGATTACAAGTGATTTTGAGCATGTTTTGACGTTTTGATTATGTTAGGTTAGGTTAGCCGTCACCATTATGGTGCATGGTTGCCAAGGATGTGGTTTGTGAAAAAAGTATATATTTATGGTATGATTTTTATACATTATAATCTTTTTAATTGTATAATTCTCTTAATGTTAATAAAATTGATTTAAAATAAGTAATTATCGAATATTTGTATCGGTATAACTATCACACTTGAAAAAATGCTTATAAAATATTTGACCTATGATCGTAAATTGAAGGAGATATTATGCAAATTGACAACCCTGTTGACAAATTTCGCGAAGCAGCCCGAACGGATTCGACATAAGACGATGGGTATGTCCACCCATCTCTCTCTCTTTCTACTGTTCTCTGTCGAGCTTCCGTATCTGTTCTCTTTATAATCTGTGCTAAGAGTGGCCCGACCATAAATAGTAATGCTTATTAAAAGAAGGACCTTGTGTTGAGAGTTCGCGAGCAAAGCTTCCACATTTGTTCAAACTTAGCGTACTTTCTTCGTTCTAGGCTCGTTTGACTGCTCCCTTTGGGCTTATTGCGTTCTAACGCCAAAATTCAGCAGTTTTGGATAAAACTTTTTGGACACGCTTCATTTACAAAATATCGTAGAAAATTTCAAGGTATTGGCCAACTGATTTGCTAACAGCAACTTCTCTTGACGCTTGCATCTGCTGTTGACGTGCTGGGTCATCCAGAGCGTGCTCCATCTTATCATTTTCTTGGTCTTCTTGGAAGAGTTTGTACCACAACTCGTTTAGGACGATTTGTACCACATACATTGCCTAGAGTACACTCACCTTATGCCACTGTCAACATTTCAATTGTTTCAGAGCAATAAATCCAATTTCTTACACAGAATTTGATGCAAATTCTCCGATCCATTTCTTTCCATTCAGCTTAACGTGCCTGTATAGCCATTAGCGCGAGTTACATTACAAATATATGATATAACATAGGTTGACAAATGAAAAACAATTGTTGTAATCAGTGAATGAAGTAAGTGGTATTATATCTTGTTCATCAGCTTCTCTTCCTCCAGGAACTGGATCACCTTATCCACTTGGTTTTTGTTACTGTAGGTTTTATACCAAGCTGTTGGTGTCTCATGGGAAAATGTGGGCACTTAGATAGAATATGTTTTATTGTTAGCTTTGTGTGGCAATATTGGCATTTTGGCAGAGAAGATGATGTCATTATATATCCATGTATTAGTCGAGTTTGTACAATACGTACTCTACGAACAATAGCCATGTTTCGTTTGGATAAACCGAAGTAGGTAGGTTGGTTCACTGTTTGTTGAATGTTACGTAGCATTGAAGTTACTTGATTCCAATGATTTTGCTAGGTGGTTGAATTTAGTTTTTCAAAATAAGCTTTCACGTCCCCAGATATTTGTGAGTCTATGATGTTGGAAAGAGAAGAGGCTTCTTTTGCAAGTCAATTTACTTTTTTGTTACTTATTATCCCGACGTGTGAAGGAACGCATATAATGGTGACAGTTATGTTGTGAATTTTGAGCAGCTCATATCTGTCATGTATATCTTGTGCTATAGGATGGTTGGTGGATACGTTTTTCATAAGGAATCTGTGCATCTATCTGTGAATTTGTTTATTGTTGCACAGATTTAAGCGCTTGTAAGATACCGAATAACCCTGTATGTAATCTACAGACTGATGAGATTTCGAAGGATCCGATGTGTTTTTGTGCGGTGGTTACAGAGCATCCAGCTTCAGTCTTCGAGGCACCAGTGTAAAGAACCATTCTATATTGTTGTCTATTCAATAGTTCAAGAAAAGCTGACCGTAAAAAATTAGAGCTGGTTTCGTCCTTGTTAAATTTGCAGAGAGAAATATCAAATTGAGGAAGGATTTTTAACCAATGTGGAGAATTGGAGAGTGGGAGAGTTCTAGTTTGAGATGAGTTTATTGGAACTTTAGTTCTTTATGCCAGGTTATGTTTGAGCGACCAGGGGTCGCGACGCGAAAGATCTGACCGTTACGCGTTACGTTACGAAACGTTATGTTACATTTCTTCGTTATGTGCCTTGCTTTTAGTCTCTCTCTCTCGTTTACGAAGCAGCGATTCATAATAATAAATATGCTCCTACCCGGATTTGAACCCGGGCCGCCCGCGTACAATGCAAGCATTCTAACCACTGAACCACCGATGCTATATTAAAATTCTATGCAAAGCTGGTATTCGCAGTGCTGGTGATCTACTTGAATTTGTTGGGATACATTTTTTACTATTATTTCCATAATTTTTTTTGCGCGATTAAGGGGTCCAGCACATTTACTTTTCGAAATACAGGGTGTTGAAATTTTGAAAACTTGAATGCTTTAATTCGATAACTTTAAAATGGATGGATAAATTGATTTGACATTTGGCAGGTTGTTTTTAAATGTAAAAGGGCATATTTTGAAAGAAATAGTAGTTTGTGCAACTAGTGTGGATATGATGGCCATATCGCACGACGACGAAGTTTGAGCACGACGCCGTAGGCGGAGTGCTCAATCGTTCAAGTGCGATATGGACAATCCACACGAGTCGAACAGCATATTTTTTCTACGACCCACTTAAGAAAAAATCTAGAAAATAAAAATTTCTATAAACTGTAATATACCTAACTTCAAATCAAAAATTTAACAATTCAATTTTATGTTTCCACTAATTTTGTGGTAAACGTACAGTTCTTGAATGTCCAATTTGTATAATGCTACGGTTTCCTTTTTTAAATATACGATGCTGTTATAAGTAGATGTTGCCAGTCGGACTCCTTCATGAAGGGTACCGTACCATTATCTATAATAATGAATATTCTGCTAAATATTTCAAACGTCTACCTGTTGTCGTTATTAATAACAAGCAGAATAATTATTTAAAATTATTTAAAATTAACAATAAAAAAAAACTTCCTCACGGGGGATCGAACCCGGGTCTACTGCGTGAGAGTCTGGTATGCTTACTACTCAACCACCAAAGAATATGCAAATCGTTTATCTATAACGTCAGATGTATTACATAATTTTTGCTTAAAAGGAACTAAAGTTCCTACCGTGTGTCCCGCGACACGTTCTACCTTTTTTTTTTTTTGGTTAAGGTTTGGATGATTATTGGAAGTGCGTTTGAATAACATTGGAGGGACACACAAAAAAGTTCTAGCTTTTATGTCTCTTACATACAAACAATCGCTTGGGACGAGTGTATCAATTAAAAATTGAAAATCTAGCATGCAAAACCCTTGAAAATGGTTTATTTTATGAACAAGCTTCGTATATCTATGTCACTAATCGAGGTAACTTACTTTTTTAAATAAAAAATAGCAGAAGTATCTCACAACAACCCTAAGCGAATGAAAAAGCTTAAGCGGAGAACGAAAAGGGTCAGCAAATATTCATGTTATAAAATGGAAAGCTGTGGTGAGAGATCTGAGAGGGTGTCTATCTGTGTATGTTATTTTTCACATTGCGTTAAGTGGCTGTCAATCACTACCATATGGAAATGGAAGAAGATATATTGACAACATTCTCCAAGGAAATAAAAAGTAGCAGAGAAGCAGCTCTTCGCTATAGCTGATTTTTCGTAAAATACTATCCAACATTCAATTAAAGAGATACCAAAATGTATAAATAATAATAATTTGAATTTATCCGAAGATTATTCTCCTTATATTCATCTTAATGGAGTGAGAATAATTTGTTACGCAAAAGGTTTGACAGTTTTCGTTTTTAAATGCACATTATTGAAACTGTAAGGCCCAGTTTCATAATCAACTTAAAGTGCCTTTAAATATTAAAGTTGGCTTAAAGTTGAAAAAGTGGTCCCATAATCGTACTTTAAGATAAAGCAGTGCCTAAAGTTTCCTTTAACTTAAAGTGCGAATTTCTAAACTTTACAGAAGATAAAGTGGCTTTAAAGCAGACATAACCTAGTTTTCTTCATATTTTTTGACAACGAGGCTGAATACTTCACGAAAAAATGATGAACATGCTTGATAGTTCTTCCAGCTCTAGTTCATCACTCGATGACGAAAAGATTTATTTAAGAAGAATAAAAAGTGCTGACTTTTTAAATCGTTTACGGTTATCAAAACCTACTGTTCGTAACTTGTTACAAAACATTGAACCTCTAATTCGGTTTCAACACTGCTGATTTTATTCGTCGTTTTACATTCTATTACATGTTTGTGTTTTTCTATGCTTTGTAGGAGAGACAATTCCTCTTCCTTTGTAAAATTTGTTGTACGTAATATATTTGCCTCCATTATTCAGTAAATATTCATTATTGTAACAATATTGTCAACAACAACAAACCGCCAAAGCAATAATTTTAGGCTAGATAACTAAATTAAATAGTGTCTAAGGTATCGAAAAACAAATTTCAGGGCTGCCAACTTAGCTAAATGCTACTTTTATTAAAAGAAGGTGCTACTTTCATTATGAAACGCAATTATTTTAAAGTCGTCTTAAAGGATACTTTAAGATAAAGTCTACTTTTACTAAAGGCACTTTAACTATCGAATTATGAAACCGGCCCTAAGTGTCTAGATCCCGAACATACTAGAAACGTAGACAGACGTATTATCTGGTGCCAGCATTAATAATGCCCGAGTTTATTAATCTAAAAATTGAGTAGATGAGGCTTGCACTTGATGAAGATCCATAATAAACGATTGAATTAAACAATTTAATTTGTTTGAATCTACATTATGTTTGAGCCTATGCTCAACTTAGAGTTGGGACGAGTTTCGCGAAAACAGTAGCTTTCTCAAATGAGTGGAAGTATAATACATTGCCTGAATACTAAATATAAAATTTACAGTAAAATTTGAACAAAATAGGTCTATAAACTTCCCAGACTTTACAATTTCAAGTATAAACAATAAACATGATTTTTCTATATTTCACAAACCATCACATACAGACATTACAATCCATAGTTACGGTACACCCATTCAGTCATTAATTAGCAGCTTTCAATAGTATGATATATAGACTTTTAACAGTTCCATTCAATAATGACAATTACAACAAAGAACTGAATATCATAAAACAAATAGCAGTTAGTAATAATTACGATCCAAATTTAATAGACAATATCATAAATAAAAAGATACTAAAACATACTCCAGAACAAGATAGGGACCAAAAATTATTCTATTAATTTTATTACTAGTTAATCTTGACAACGGTAGCTGGAACGCTACCGAAACGCCGAAATAAAAAATAAAAAACATTATTGTGGTTTGATTCCCAAAAGAATAAGAGAAAAAAAAAGGTAGAACGTGTCGCGGGACACACGGTAGGAACTTTAGTTCCTTTAAAGCAAAAATTATGTAATACATCTGACGTTATAGATAAACAATTTGCATATTCCTTGGTGGTCGAGTAGTAAGCAAACCAGACTCTCACGCGGTAGACCCGGGTTCGATTCCCCGCGAAGAAGGTTTTTTTTATTGTTAATTTTATTTTTGAATGATTATTCTGCTTGATATTAATAATGACAATAGGTAGACGTTTGAAATATTTAGCAGAATATTCATTATTATAGATAATGGTACGGTACCCTTCATGAGGGAGTCCGACTGGCAACATCTACTTTTAACAGCATCGTATATTTAAAAAGGGAAACCGCAGCATTATACAAATTGGACATTCAAGAACTGTACGTTTACCACACAAAAATTAGTGGAAACATAAAATTGAATTGTTAAATTTTCAATTTGATGTTATATTACAGTTTATAAAAATCTGTATTTTCTAGTGGGTCGTAGAAAAAATATGCTGTTCGACTTATGTGGATTGTTCATATCGCACTTGAACTTGTCCTCGTGCGATATGGCCATCATATCCACACTAGTTGCACAAACTACTATTTCTATCAAAATACTATTTTTTGCGCGATCGTATTGAAATAAATTCCGAATAAAATAATTTAAATTTTTTCGAAATGAACGTAATGTCAAAAGTGACATTTATACTTCTCGATCAGTTAAAAATATATTTTGCATTTTGGTGAAATTGTTTTTATGCTATTTATTACTTTTCGACGTCTGAACGGTAAGTAAATCACTTACCGACGTGTTAAACTTAGAAAACATCAAACACAACCTACCGTCCTGACAACCGATGCTGTAATTGAACAAAAAAGATAAATCGCGCAAAAAAAATTATGGAAATAATAGTAAAAATTTATCCGAACAAGTTCAAGTAGATCACCAGCACTGCGAATACCAGCTTTGCATAGAATTTTAATATAGCATCGGTGGTTTAGTGGTAGAATGCTCGCCTTCCACGCGGGCGGCCTGGGTTCGATTCCCGGCCGAAGCATATAAATCGCTGCTTCGTAAACGAGAGAGAGACTCAGGAGAGAGCACACGCACGCAAGCAAGGCACATAACGAAGCAACGCAACATAACGTAACGTAACGGTCAGATATTTTGCGTCGCGACCCTCGGTCGGTCAAACATAACCTGACGTAAAGAACTAAAGTTCCAAAAATAATCAATTGAAAAGCTTAACATATTTTGGAATACCATCCTTGAAAATCAAATTATTTTTAGAAACTTGAATATTTGCTTTAAAATCGATTACAATTTATCCAAACTCATTAAGAACAACAAATCTAATTGTTCACAATTGAACAAATCAGGAGTTTATGAATTGAAATGTGGTAATGACAACTGTGATAGAATTTAAATAGGTAGAGTTTGTTCAACCATCCTTTGCCGTTACGTCATACATTTTCCATCTTGATCCTTCATTCATGAAATGGATGAGACAGAATGAACGTATTTCTTAACTAATGTCGACGTAAATTTTATTGGTTACTTTTTACAGTTAAGTTTGCATGTTTTAAAAACAACTCATAACATAATGTGTCATTGATTATAGTTTTGAGGTCAAGTATAAATTAACATTTAACTAATAGTTTCTTTTTTTCTATCCCCCGGCTTAGCTTAGCTAACTACACAATTCTAAGCTAAGCTAAATTGTAGTTCGAACGCACATTTCAATCGCTGTAAAGTCGACAATATCGGCGCAAGCGCATTTGCATACAAACAAAGATGGAAAGGTAAACAAATTAATAAATCAAAAATTTATTGAATCAGAACTTTCAACTTTTAAGGTTAATTAAAATAAAAACTACCAGTGAAATCAGGAAACTAGTAGCTAAGAAAATGGATTCACTGGATCCACATTGGAAACAACACAACAGAAGGATTTTTTGGCGAGTTACCGTTTTACAATCGGTAACTGATAATTTGCTACCGCCCCATTTTCGTGAAGCAATGGTTACAGGGGAGGGATGAATGACGTCACAAATTGACGTCATGATTTATAAGACGGTAACACAACTTTATAGGTGGGTTATATTTGGTTACAAGTTCAAATAATAAAATATGACGGAAGAAGAGGTGTTAGAAGCTGGCAGCATGAATGACGAACAGATGTTGAGAATTGAATCAATGACGAATCGCTTGTTGAAGTCTGCCTGAATAATAAAGGATAGTACTATCTAGTAGTAGTCCCCTTACAAACAGCATCCATATGATTAAATGGTAAGTAACTAAATAAAATTATTGTTATTTTTAGTGTATTGAACCACACATTACTTTTTGCAACTAAGAGCATCGTACTGCCAAAAATTTGATGACAAAAAAACCATTAGGACACCAATTGGGTGCAGTGTCTCCTGCCTGGAAATATAAGCAAAGAAAAACGACTAACGCTTTTTCCGGATGTGTGGGATAATTTCCACCTCTATATTTCTTTTTTATCAAAAAATAAATTTCATTTCCCAGCACCTCATTCAATAATTTAAAGAATGTTTCTTTTCTCATACTAAACAACCTAAAAAATTCCAGTTCATGGTAATATTCCATCCAAATTTCGTGGTTAATGGGCTGTCTATAATGGACTTCAAAAAAATAATTTGCAATGAGAAAACTATTGTCATTGAAAAAACATTATCAAAAACAGGAATTGACCAAAACAAACTTATTATGAACACTTTCAACTGTCATTGTATCATTCAGTTACCTCTTTTTATAACCGCAATGTTTTCACGGAAACTCTGAAATAACTGTCCAAGGCTGAGTGGGGATATAACCGCTTGGTGACCAGCGGTTATCAACGGTAACTCGCAAAAAAATCCTTCAGGTCTCGAAGAAGGTAAACCTTTATGAATTGAAATGAAAATTCCAAGCAAATATGTTTTTTAAGGTTGGGTTAGAATCTTTATCAGATGTCAAAAATAAGTGACTCTTCTTGCATTCGCGATTAAAATTAGCTAAGAAATTTTGTTAAGTCAAAAATCCGGCATACTTGGCGGAGGCAAGGAGGAGGGGAGGGGGGAGGTCAGTTGATATTAGTAAATCTAACTTCATTGGCAA
The DNA here is from genome assembly GCA_910591675.1 of Galerucella calmariensis. Lineage (NCBI taxonomy): Eukaryota > Metazoa > Arthropoda > Insecta > Coleoptera > Chrysomelidae > Galerucella > Galerucella calmariensis. Next base: position 16,245 of record CAJUYG010003344.1, read on the forward strand.
AACGAACGCTAGCTTAGCTAAGTTCAACTTAAGTTAGCTTAGATTGGTGGTAGAAAAAAATCAACTAATATAAGACAAACGTATAAACCGATTATGACGTAACGGCAAAGAATGGCTGAACAAACTGTAGAACTTTTTTTAGGGATTTTATAACTAGAAAACCAGAGCACAAACAACCAAAAATCAGATTCCAACTACTCAAATCATTTATTAGCAAACCAACACACTTTCGATTTAAATTTTGAAATTTTGCTTATAGAACCTAAATCCCTCAAATTAAATCTTTAAGAAGCGCTTGAGATAAATAGAAACAAATATATAACAGATAATCTTCTTAACGACCAACTAGATATCAACAATTATCCCTTATCTTCTGTAAGTTCCTTGTGGCATTACTTATTCTTTTTTCTCTTATTCAAACCACAATAATGTTTTTTATTTTTTATTACGACGTTTCGGTAGCGTTCCAGCTACCGTTGTCAAGATTAACTGGTAATAAAATTAATAAAATAATTTTTGGTCCCTATCTGACACAACGAAAAAATATGACAACTAGACAATCAATAATATTTTAAAGTTTAAGACTACAAAACTTTGCTGTCAAATTTTATTAAGGTCCATTCATAGTAGATCACACCTCTGGTGAAATGTGAAATAACATATTTTATTTTATGACATTCTAACGATATGATAGTCTACTAGAAATGGAATCCAGTGAAGTGCACGTTCCAGGAACGGTTTTTCTTGGGATAGCGCTTTTTTTAGCTTATTTTGAAAATGCTGTTGATAAAACGCGTTTGTTGTTACTTTTTTGTGTATGATTTATCTTAACAAAAACGAAACCAAAAAATGAAGAACAATCTTCAAAAAATTGCATATATCAGATATCTTGTGAATGCGACAAATTCTATTTAGGTGAAACATCTAGACCATTGAAAGTCCGAATAAGTGAACATAAAAAATACATCAAAGATAGGGAGTTCTTTAAGTCAGGTATTTGTAAACATGCTTGGGAAGAGGGGCATAAAATTCAATGGGATTCGACAAAAATAATATTGAAAGAGCCCAATAATAAAAGACGAAAAATCAAAGAAAGTGCTTTAATACAACTAAATGCAGATAAATGTGTAGCTAGTATTTCAGCCGAATGTAGTCAAATTTGGTTACCAATGTTAGAAAGAGAAATTTCCAATAATCAATTACCTGCGTTATCAGGATAGCATCATAAGTTTTTATCCAGGTTTTCTTATGATTTATCATTGGAATAATTGTTGATCGATACACACTTCAATACACAAAATCACCAAACTGAGTCATACATATTTTGAAAACAAAAATAATCATACACAAAAAAGTAACAACAAACGCGTTTTATTAACAACATTTCCAAAATAAGCTAAAAAAAAGCGCTATCCCAATAAAAACCGTTCCTGGAACATGCACTTCACTGGATTCCATTTCTATTAGACTTTCATATCGTTAAAATGTCATCAAATAAAATATTTTATTTCACATTTTACCAGAGGTGTGATCTACTATGAATGGACCTTAATAAAATTTGACAACAAAGTTTTGTAGTCTTAAACTTCAAAATATTATTGATTGTCTAGTTGTCATATTTTTTTCGTTGTGTCAGATAGGGACCAAAAATTATTTTATTAATTTTATTACTAGTTAATCTTGACAACGCTAGCTGGAACGCTACCGAAACGTCGAAATAAAAAAAAAGGTAGAACGTGTCGCGGGACACACGGTAGGAACTTTAGTTCCTTTTAAGCAAAAGTTATGTAATACATCTGACGTTATAGATAAACAATTTGCATATTCTTTGGTGGTTGAGTAGTAAGCACACCAGACTCTCACGCGGTAGACCCGGGTTCAATTCCCCGCGAGGAATTTTTTATTGTTAATTTTATTTTTAAATAATCATTCTGCTTGATATTAATAACGACAATAGGTAGACGTTTGAAATATTTAGCAGAATATTCATTATTATAGATAATGGTACGGTACCCTCCATGAGGGAGTCCGACTGGCAACATCTACTTATAACAGCATCGTATATTTAAAAAAGGAAACCGTAGCATTATACAAATCCCAGATAGCACACTACATATTAAAGACGTCCAGTTTATGTCTTACTTTGGTCCAAACGTCCTGGTACGTAAAACGGACGTTTTTAAGACTTCCTTCTTACGACAAGTTTAAAACGCCTTTGTAGGGATGTTTTAAAGACGTTTTAAATATGTTGGTAATGTGGACGTTCAACTCTTTTAGCAATTTTTAATGGGGCAAGTCTCCAGCATCACTAAATTATTGAGCACTTGAAAGGTAGAGGGCGACACAGACATACACTTCCTATTCATGTCATCCTTTAACATGAGAATCATATGAATCAACATTTGGAACTAACATAACAAAATGGACTCAGATCAGATAGTTGTTGAATATTATGGAGAAAAAAGAAAAGGCAGGATAACTGTATCTAGAAGTGCAAACTAAAATTTTCCAATAAAATGCACTTCTCTAAATATAAACACTTTGAAGGTGGAAAGAATATTTCAATAATAGTTATTAGCTAAATTAGTTAAAGAATAGTGATAAATATAATACAATTTTGTGGAATTAGATAAAAGGGCATTATAACATTTATTTTCATCAAGTAAAAAGACGGTATATAAACACGTCCAAAACTGTGTGTCTTAAAGACGTACAAAAATGGATGTCCCGAAGACGCCTTGTTTTGTAACAATATACGTCCTAAAGACGTCTTCAAAACATATTTTGGATATTAGCGGACATCTTCGAAACGTCATGAACATCGTGAACAAACGTCTTTAAGATGTCTTTGAAACGTGTTTGTGCTATCTGGGATTGGACATTCGTTTACCACAAAATTAGTGGAAACATAAAATTGAATTGTTAAATTTTTAATTTGAAGTTATATTACAGTTTATAGAAATTTTTATTTTCTAGATTTTTTCCTAAGTGGGTCGTAGAAAAAATATGCTGCTCGACTCGTGTGGATTGTCCATATCGCACTTGAACGATTGAGCACTCCGCCTACGGCGTCGTGCTTCATCTTCGTCCTCGTGCGATATGGCCATCATATCCACACTAGTTGCACAAACTACAATTTCTTTCAAAATATGCCCTTTTACATTTAAAAACTACCTGCCAAATGTCAAATCAATTTATCCATCCATTTTAAAGTTATCGAATTAAAACATTCAAGTTTTCAAAATTTCAACACCCTGTATTTCGAAAAGTAGCTAGACCCCTTAATCGCGCAAAAAAAATTTTGGAAATAATAGTAAAAATTTATCCGAACAAATTCAAGTAGAACACTAGCATTGCGAATACCAGCTTTGCATAGAAATTCAATATAGCATCGGTGGTTCAGTGGTTAGAATGCTCGCATTGCACGCGGGCGGCCCGGGTTCGAATCCGGGCATGAGCATATTTATTATTATGAATCGCTGCTCCGTAACCGAGAGAGAGACTAAGGAGGCACAAGCACGCAAAAGCAAGGCACATAACGAAGCAATGTAACATAACGCAGCGTAACGTAACGCGTAACAGTCAGATCTTTTGCGTCGCGACCCCTGGTCGCCCAAACATAACCTGGCGTAAAGAACTAAAGTTCCAAAAAAATCATTATTGTGGTTTGATTTCCAAAAGAATAAGAGAAAAAAGAATTCTCCCTTATTAAACCTTTTTACCCCTAGAAAGGTTCCGGTAAGATTGTTGTGAATGAATTTCCAAGTGAACTTCTTAAATACCTCAGCTAATCCCATATTTAGACACTTTTTGGTTTCTTACTTCCATGTAGATAGATTAAAATACTTTTGTCAACATCCGTAAAATTCAGTATTAAGGAACTGTATAAATAATAATGTTTTCATTATTATACCTCCAGCATTGAGAAAGCGTCACAACTTTGAGTTGAACATAGGTTTAAATATAATGTAGATTTAAACAAATTGAATTGTTTTATTTAATCGTTCATTAATTTATGTCACTGGATTCCACAGATGTTGCCATAATCATCCAATGACTGTTAATAAAAGAAAGTATAGATTGGCTTCTTACAAACGTCAACAGAATAACTGGTGGAATCTAAGCGTTGAAACAATTTATTTTGTTGGTTTAACGTTAATTTCACTCTCCTTTTCGAAATTCTTCCACAACTTGGTATTATTGACTCCACTAGAGCTATTTCAATGTCGAGAAGTTTGTCCTTTATTGAAAAGTACATACTACAACTTTCAAAAAGTCTAATTATTAAGGTTGCGGTCGAATAATCAAGAAGCAGCAATGCTTTCAAACATCTTAAAAGTTTCAAGTGACTCGTAAACGTGGAAGGATTTGGTTAAATTGGTTTCGGTGCAATTTTAACTTTCCCATTATTGATCTTTGTTTGCTTCCTTTGATTTCAAAATGGTTTTTGTGAGTTTCCAATAATATATTCAAGTACTCATTAGTTCAGTCCGCAAATAGATTTATTTATGGAAGGTTTTTGAAAAATTGAATAATATAATCAATTTCGAATATCACATAATAAGCAACAGAAATATTCTATAATATCACTAGACCCAAAATTATAAAAATTGGCATAAATAAACTAAAAATTAATGCCCGACTTCACCTGTCCGCCTCATATAATTTAATTAATACTTTCATAATTTTAGACAATGATATCATTGATGATAAAATTGGAAAACACTGATATTTAGAATTTTCTAAGCAGCTTATAGAAGATACTACATCATAATATGAAGAACTTAATAAGGATCGTGGTGAGTGACGACCCAGCACTGTAGTGGAACGCGTTTGATGCGATAATTACAGTCAAGAGTGTCGAGCATGGTTAGTACTTGGATGGGTGACCATGCTACGGAAAACCATCGTATAGGGCCCATAAAATCTGCAGTGAACTAGCATATCACAGCTCGCAGGCATTACACCAATGAGCACGAGGTATAATGTAGATATGCCGTCTTTCGGAGGAGACGTAAAACCGAGGTCCCAAGTCCATGGATCAAATGCCATGGATGTTGGGCTCGTTAAAGATCGCTACCACTAGTTGAAACATTAGTGGGTTTGCCAAAATAACGGTTTAGGGGTAAAGATGACCGAATAATAGTTATTTATGTAACTAGTGTGTAAAGTAGCCTTTTTTTTGACGAATGTGAATATTGTCGACAATCACATGAGTGGAAAAAAAGGTCTTTACACACGAATTGCATACAATATTTTTTCTACTAGCGAATATTTAATTAAAATACAAAAGTTTAATAGTAATACTCATGGATTTTTGGGGCAGTAAATCATTCGCAGCATTCTGTGCCAAATCTAATATATTTGGTGGTGTATTTGCCAAGTAAACTGAGAGATCGTCAGAGGAATCCATCTTTATTTTCATAATAAACTAAAATAACATCATAGTTCTCTAAAAATATTCAATTCTTAAATATAAAACACAATTGCTTACCCTAGGTATAGTCGGAAGATTTAAATTTAAATTTCAAATGTCAGATACGCACTAGTGCGTAAAATAAAGTTTTACGCACTCGAAAATGTGTCTAAAGTACGTACTTTATACACGGTAGTAGAAAAAAAAATTCAACAACGTGTCGAGGGACACACGGTAAGGACATAATAAAATTTTCTGAATGAATAAATAAATTCACATATTAATATAAGAATTTATTTTACTCTGGATTAAACAATTCATTTAACAAAAATATACAGTAGTATTAATTATAAGAGTCTTATCATCAAGTTAATTGGCACAGGGTACATGTGTAATATACCGGGTATATACAGGGTGTTTTCAAATGACACT
>CAJUYG010003345.1:0-19487 GCA_910591675.1 Galerucella calmariensis
TTAGATATATTTTGAAACAAAAATAATCACAAGTATCACAAAAAAAAAGGACACCAAACGAGTTTTATTAACAATTGATTTTCTGATCCGATCGCGGCGTAGCGGACACAAAAAAAATGGAAATATTCATATATTAACTATAAAATGTGTATGAATTGTAATGTTTAACAGCACTGTACATTAAATTATTAATCTTATATTTAAAACAAAGTAGCATTTTTACTGCCATGTTTCTTTCTAATGCGGTAAATGTCTACTACAAAGCGAATCGACAGCAACCACAACTTGGCACACATCTCTTGATTTATGTCTACCTTGTAAGTGTTTGTGGTTGGATTTTTTGCGCATTGTTAAACATATGCAAAGGAAAAATAAATAAATTAAAAACACAAAACACATTAATCACCTGGAGAATGTTCAATGTTTAGTGGGCGGCAGTTCAGGTCATCACACCAAGAAAATTGGGGTTATGTGACCTTAAGATGACATTCACGATAAGTACATTGAAATTTTATAAGGTAATAAATGCAGCAACGAATAATACGTTTATCGTGTTACATGCTGTTATTCCAGATATTTTAATATGAACACCAAATTCTTATTCTGGATTAATCATGGCTCCGAACCTCCAGTGAATGCCTCAAATAGAACCGAATCTTATTCGAACCTTATTATTTCATGGTACCTCATAAATGAATATCTCCGCAGCAGTTATTTACACTAATTCCTTCCAAATAATTATTTGAATTTAAATTTTATAAAACAATAAAGTGACAGCTAATCGTGATGAGAAAAAATTCAAATCGACCAATAGCATCAAAATTACACTGATAATTTGTTAGTAGCAAATTACAGCGAATATCACCCTCATGTATTAAAAATCCCATATGAAGCGGGATCTTTTCGGCTCGTCTTTATTGGTATTAAGAAATTAAGATTTCTATAGCAAGAAAGATTCGTGCATCTAGTTAAAATTATCAAAAAATTACCACCACTTGTGTAATTACTGTTGATTATCAGCTCTGATCATTGGTCCTTTCTGAAGTGGGCGCAAACGATGAGAGGTGGAAAATTAAATCAATAAACCATTCTCTTTTTTTTTCTTTGTGTCGTATTGGTTGAGGTGTATTGTAAGGCAAGTTTCGCAATTTTTCAATAAGATTGGGTAAGGTAGTGAGCAAAAATATTGGAAAACGATAGGCAAGGTAGTTTGAGATTTGGCTTTCGTGAAAGAACGCAAATTCGGTGCATTCTCGAAAATTTCAATGCAAGATTTGAATGTGTGTAGCTTGCTTAGAGATTCCCAGCATCATTACCACTTGGAAAAGATGCCATTCAGGCCACGTATACGGGCCAGGAATCAAATACTTTGAATGCTTGGGAATACTTTAAGTGACTTTTAAGCCAAAATTCGCTTCACAGGAGTGTTCAATATTGATGAAAATATGGTATACAAATAATCATCATTATGTTGGATGGTTAAGCAGCAATAAATGTTATCGGATCTAAAATGGTATGGGAATGCCTAGGAAAACTCAATAAACTAAATGTAGGTTTCAAAAATGGGACGGGATTGAGTAGCAGCTAAACTAGTGAAAAGAAAGGAAGAAACAAACTTCCGGGGCCAGAACCTTTTTTCGGTATCAGCCCCAATGTAATATTGGAAAAAATTGGCATCCCCGGAAAGAAGCGGACATTTGGAAAGATCTGATGAGCAAAAAGGATCTTAGTCTTGCAGTCAGACTAGCAAGACCAAGAACAAGACCAATAACAAGACTGAATATGCAAGACCTAGACCAAATAAGCAAGACTCAACGTACAAAAAAATAATTATACGCTAATGTATTTTTAATATTATTTAATTAGTAATAGAATGAATAATTTTGCCCGTTGATAATTGATTGTGAATTATCAATAATCTACAACCATAATGATCATTTAAAGTAAAAAAATAAGTAACAGGTAAAAAAAACAAGACCAAGACTATACGTAAGACCAATACTAATCAAGCAGGACCAACACCAAGACCGGATGATTTGATCAAGACCAAGACCGAATAAGAAAGACTATCCGTGTCTTGCTCATCATCAATCTAGTAGGGTTAATACAAACAAAGACACGCCAGGAGAACTACATCTAGGTGAGTACAAATTATTGACTAAGCCAAAGTAGAACTATATATTAAAAGTTTTTTGACACTCTTGCCTAAATGGGCACCTCAAAAAGCTCAAACTAGTGGACGAAGAAAAAGGTAGATTCTGTAGAGTGAAAGAGAAGACCTCCAAATTCCTTCAAGACATAGGTCTAAAGGATCTACTGAGACTAAATAGGAGGAAAACGGCACAATGATATTTCAGGTCTTAATGTCAGTTTAGTATACATACATAATATTCATTGGTTTTTGAGATATGCAATTTTGAATTTGATTTTTCCATGTTATTTAAATGAATATTCGCGATAAGCGAGCTCTAAATTTTGAAATGAAGAATTCCGGTTTTGACAGTATTTTCTTATCACTTCCTTTTTTCAAAATTTGCATATATAAGTCAATATTTGGTATGCACAGCGGAAACTATCAATGACACATAAAATAATAAACGAGTACATATAATGTTTATAGTGCTCATCATTACTCATAAAAATATCTCCGATTCTGTTTGTCTAACTACTACAACAGTAAAGTCACGATAACCGGTTTTTAAAAAAAATTGTCAATCAAAACACTAAATAGTTTCATAATCGAAGTTGATTCGAAGATACCAATCAAATGAGAAGTCATGGAAGAAAAATGTAACGAGTAGCCACAAAAGTCCCCTATACCGTATGAGTTTACTTGTAACTATTGTAACTACGTAAGTATCTAAACACCAGTGTGATCCTTTTCACTCTGACGAACGATTCAATAAACTATTGAACACGAGGTAGAATACTGCAACACCTCTTCATATATTAAAGTTAAATTATTAGGCCAAGCAATAAGTAAATATTTTTGACAAAAATCCCAGTAGAAAACGGTTGATGCCATCATAGCAAGACATTGAGTAGTATCATTTTGATATGTTATGGACACGCAAATGTTGTTTATTCATTTGTTATGAACATTTCAAACGAAAAAAACTTTCTTTTTTAGTTTTTTTCATATAGCGTGAAACGGACGGAAGCAATCTCAATGATCTGTGTGGAAAAATTGTAGATAATTGATATAAGAACAAAATGAGGGGTCGAGCTAGTCAATCGGATAATTAGAAACCGAGAAAATCAAGAAAAACCGGAAAATTAGTCATTTAGTTGAAAATTCATATGTACGTCATTTTTCAATTGCAAGAGCTGAAGTTCTTCGTATGCCCTTTATATGCGCGAATAGCAGACGCCAAGCGACGGTTAGTTTTATCGCAATTGCAATTTTAATTTTTTTCATACCATAATTTTCAAAGGATCTGGATGCGTTGTCCATTGTCCGATTTTGAAAAGTGTTTGAAAAGTGTCAAGGTAGAGCAGCAAAACTTATATTTTAGATTTGTAATGATATCATGCGAAGTTGGCCAAAAGCACCGCTTAAAATGAACGATTACGCCGAGCGCCAGCGTGCTTGTATATCTATAATAGTATGCCTGTTCTTAATCCCCGCTACCCATCTACTCTGTTACTTTCCGGTGCTCGGTTATTTTTAGGCATTTTCCTGACCCGTATACGTGGTCTAAATGGCATCTTTTCCAAGTGGTAATGATGCTGGGAATCTCTAAGCAAGCTACACACATTCAAATCTTGCATTGAAATTTTCGAGAATGCACCGAATTTGCGTTCTTTCACGTAAGCCAAATCTCAAACTACCTTGCCTATCGTTTTCCAATATTTTTGCTCACTACTTTACCCAATCTTACTGAAAAATTGCGAAACTTGCCTAACGATACACCTCAACCAATACGGCGCAAAGAAAAAAAAAGAGCATTGTTTATTGATTTAATTTTCCACCTCTCATCGGATGAAACAGCTACAGTTTGCGCCCGCTTCAGATAGGACCGACGATCAGAACTGATAATCAACAGTAATTACACAAGTGGTGGTGATTTTTTGATAATTTTAACTAGCTGCACGAATCTTTGTTGCTATAGAAATCTTAGTTTCTTAATAGCAATAAAGACGAGCCGAAAAGATCCCGCTTCATATGGGATTTTTAATACATGAGGGTAATATTCGCTGTAATTTGCTACTAACAAATTATCAGTAGTAATAACCCAAGGACATTGATAATTGTTCGAAAAAATTTTGTGACAGATTTCGAAAGCTTGTTACTTGGAAACAGACCGACGCCGTAGGCGGTCTGTTGCCTACAAGCAACAAGCTTGAGAAAGTTGTAATAAAATTTTTGAGAATTTATCAATGTCCGAGGGTTATTCGGATAGAAAATTTTTTGTTTCAGTATTACAACCAAATCGTGACATTTCGAAATATTAAATATTCGAAACTTCAAATTCGAAATAAATCAATATCTATCCATAGCAACGTGAAAACAGCCCATGGTCTGTTTTCAGTGTAATGTTGACATGATTGGCTGAGATTGTTCATATGATATAAAATGAAGAAATTTGATTGGCTCTTGGAATTGTCAAAAAATTTTCAGTGTAATGTTGACATGATTGGGTGAAATTGTTCATATGATAAAAAATAAGGAAATTTTATTGGTTATTGGAGCTGTCGAAAAATTTTCTGTGTAATTGTTATGGTATTGGTCAATAGGTTGGTTGATATTAAAATAAAGCAGTTATTTGTTCCAAAAATTGTGAAAGAAGAACTAAAAACAAAAAGAAGAAAATTTCACCACAGCGGCGAATCGAACCGCCATACTTGAGATATAACTTTTAAATTTCCCGTGTTCCTCTCTGCTGGCTATCTCCTAAGAGGTTATGATTATTCGAAAGTAAATGAAAATGAAGTTCGACTTTTTTAAACATGAATATATCCATTTCTTATTTAACCAGAGCGAATTTAAGAAAATTCAAAGTGCATTTGAACTTATTTTTTATCACCTCTCCCAATCTATTATTATTTTTTATGAACGCTATTTGGTAAAAAAGTTAGCTAACGTTTGACAGTTTTATAATTTATGGAATAAGGCTGGGAAAGTATCATTTGGGAGAGAAAATTTATTTATTTGCTTAATTTTCACTTCAATATCGAAACCACTAGATTTTGGTTCCAATACACAAAATCACAAAGCTAATTTAGACATATTTTAAAAATAAAAATAATTATATCACAAAAAATCTAACAACAAACGCGTTTTATTGACATTTCCGAAATAAGCCAAAAAGCGCTATCCCAATAAAAACCTGGAGCATTTACTTCACTGGATCCCAATCTTAGTAGACTGTAATATTGTTAGAATATCATACAATAATAGTATATTATTCAACAAGCGAGTGATAACCATTACTCGTAAATAATAGAATACACCTGTCAGGAAGGAAAATAATATAAAATTGATAACAATGTATTATTAAATTTGTCAACCTGATAATAATTATAATGGATAATATTGCTACAGCTATTGAAAGTTACAGCTGAATTTTCTTTAGCCGTCATATTATAAGTAGTACTTCCTGTGGTAGTTGTACTTGTAATAGTGTTAACTCTTTGAATGGTACAGTTATCACTAGTAATAACCCAAGGACATTGATAATTGTTCGAAAAAATTTTATGACAGATTTCTGTTCCAAAAAATTCTATGACAGATTTCAAAAGCTTGCTGCTTGGCCTACAAGCAGAAGCTTGAGAAAGTTGTAATAACATTTTTGAGCATTTATCAATGTCCGAGGGTTATTCGGATAGAAAATTTTTGGCTAATATTATAGAAGAATTACAGAGCTAAAACAATTTATTTAATGGTGCCATTAACAAAGGCACAATTAGAAAAGTTAAATAATTTCCATCTAATTGATACTTACTATCGTTGCAAAAGTCCATAAATGCTTTCCATACAAATTTCTTATTGTTAACGGTGTTTTTTGGTATGTTCGATTTTATAAGCTCATTAATATTTTCCTCAGTATTACAACCAAATCGTGCCATTTCGAAATATTAAATATTTGAAACTTAAAAATCGAAATAAATCAATATGTGTCCATAACAACGTGAAAATAGCCCATGGTCTGTTATCAGTGTAATGTTGACATAATTGGGTGGAATTGTTCATATGTTAAAAAAGAGGAAATTTGATTGGTTCTTGGAACTGTCAAAAAATTTTCCTTGTTAATTGCTTCCATAATTTTTTTTCCTGGTTCTAACTTGTTATATATGTTGTCGTCGATGTAGCCTTCGACAACTGCGGTTGATTTACACTCTCCTAGTTTTTTCACTCATACAAATTGTTGCCGATCATCGACGAAATGAATGACCGTGTGAAGTACAGGATCTTTCAGTTATAGAAACAGCAATTTGTTTGTCCATAGCAGCCAACTTATTCATGCCAACTTTTTGTACGGTGCATTACCTTTCTAGTAATTTATAAAAAATGAGATGACATAATGTGGTTGCAGTGGAAGATAATTTCTACAAATTTCGTACAATTCAGCATTCAGCGTAAACAATCTAGATGCCTTTGTTTTAGTCACAGGTATATTGACTATAAGAGATCCGTTGTAATCTTCTATATCTTAAATTTTCATGGAATGTAACTCGTAATTATTTCGTGATTACATGCCTAGTTAATATATGAGAAGGATGAAAAAAATTAAATATTACTGCCAACAAACGGCGAAATTAAACTATGACTAAATTTTTGAAAGAATAGATATTTGTTTTACTAGGCATAAAAGCACAAGATTTAATGCCGCGGCTGGTGTTTCATAGCCTCGCTACGCTCGGCTATGAAACCAGCCAAGGCATTAAATCTGCTTTTCTGCCGTGTGAAACATATAATTTTTTCTTCAAATTTGTTCCAATTCCACGCAATAAAGCCAGTTTATTATCATCAGCATCATTTTGAGTTTTCTTAATGTCATTGTCAATTTTAAAAACCAGTTTGATTTAAATTATTACTTGGAAGGTTGCCTAGCAACGAACTTTTTCTGCCTAGGCAGTAAAAGTGGACTTTTTCTGCCTGCCAAGTGTCATTAAAAGGCCACTTTTAATGTCATTTGGAGAAAAATGAATTTTATTTTCATTCTGGTTTGCTTTTCAAAGAAACATAAGCTAATGACCTATTAGTAGCTAACTTACGTAACTACCTACAAAAATCAATTGAAGGCCAGATACAATGACGCGACGAATATTTACTTTTGACGCATGTATCTATTTTTAAAAAGCGCGGTAGGAAATAAAAGTAAAAAAAGAACTTGACACAGGAAAAACTTCAATAGCGTATAGCACACGACCTACTCTACGAATTGCTTATTCACAATATTTTATTTATGCACCAAGGGGCTCCTATTTAACCTAATTTTTATACAATTTACTACGGTAATTCCACAACTGTTTTATCCTCCTACGAAAATGTATTCTTTAGTTTGATAAATACTTGTACACAAATCTGGGATCGTTACTCAGAAAAATTAACGCGTTACTTTATTGTTACTTTTGCTTCAAAATCATTCTTGTTACTTTTTAAATAGTAACGGATTACTCATCACTTTTTAAAAGCTACAACGCGTTTCGAGCGTATCCAGGGTGAGGATTTTAGGGGCTCAACCCCTTCCCCAAAATTCAGATATTAACATTCATGGAATTAAAATAAGAACAGGCCTGCGAAAAAAGTTCATCTGTCATCAAAGCAGAACTTGAAGTGTGGATTTTATTAACCATTTCTGGAGTAGTTACAGTAAATGACGGTCGTGGACGTTTAGCATAATCGATCCGTATTCATATGGCCACATTTAAAAGAAGATAACTACTTACAAATCATTCCTTGGGACGGAGCACATTCAGGATTATATTTACGTAACTTTTCCTTTGTTTCTTCAATTGTTTTTCCACGTTATAAATAATGTTTAATTACACTCAATATTCTTTTTTCTCCATATTTACCCAACAACTAATTGAGTTTGAAAACTAATAGTACGAGAGCTAGGAGCGTCGTAAAAACAAGAATATCAGGTAGCCCATTTTTAGATAATATGCCATTTCTCTCACTCTCCCGGAAGTCTTACGCGCTACCTGTTTGGCAGTAGTCGTTGTGTTATTGAGTGCGCATCATACCTATACAGGTAAAATATCAATTTTTCAAATGATTTTAAGGTATTTTTTATTATTTCAGTTGAAATTTTTGACACATAAATTTATTATTGCCATACTTTTCCATTGTTGCTTAAACTATGCTAGACGCTAATTTTGAATTCAAAACAAAATTTTTCCAAATATCCATGGCCACGATGATAACAATGAAAATGACAGCAGTGATGAAAGATGATGATTATCAAGATGCCTCCGTTTTTTGTGATAGGATTATGGATTAAAAAATCTAACCTCAATTTCCCCGTTACCATCCAAATTTTTTATATATAATTTTCATACTTAAGGTTGATCATTGTATTAATTTTGTACAACAATAAATTATCATTTCGATACCGTATTAATCCACATAATAGAGAGTTATTGGAACTTTTATAAGATCAAGCAGTAATAGTGCTGCCCTTATAGTGACATATACGCATGCGCATTTGATGTTTTAAATAAGGGCAACATTATTAAGGTTAGTGCTTGTCCTTATTTGTGCGCGATTATTGCAGTGCACTATCCCGACTTTATTTCATGTTTCTTATTTATATGTCACAATTTGTAGTTGATCTGTGTCATCTGTGAGACAACTGGACTGGACACAACCTAACTTTTTTCACAGTTTTAAGTTATCCGTTCTCCCCCCGTCAAATAAGAAATAAAATGAACGTTTCCAGTTCAGAAATTCGTGTTGAAAAATTTAGAAGATTAAGATTTACTTACAACGATGACATTGCATTTTTAAAAGAATTCCTAGCATATAACCCCCTTCAAAATGAAAATGGATGGGAAATTATTCAGAAGAGTCTTGAACTCACAGTTTAAAAAAAGTTTTTTGATAGAGCTTTAAAACTTTGAATGAATATAAAATGATAATAATAAATATTTTCCAATGAAGATAAAAACGTATGTACTTAAAAGAAGTAAGGTTACATTTTTAAAAACAATGTACCTACCTTAATATAATGTCATTATAGAGTTTCATGTTTCAATTACTCCAAATTTTAAGTCTGTTTTAAGGTCGAGGACTATTTATTGGAGGTCATCACAATTACTGCAAGGCAGTAAATTCGTGTTTCCAATAACTCTCTAATAATTCAATGGTTTTCAGTCCTTTATCTTGAATTTGTTTGAAAACTATTTCTAGACCAAACAAAATGATACCACATCACTTTTCACTTTTAGATCGGTTTGGCTGAAGGCTTAGCAACTGAATTATTGCCTGAATTATTGTCTTAAGAAGATGTAGATGCTGATTTTTGACGTTGGATTCTTTTGGATTTTTTATTTTGATTGGAAGTTGTAATCAATGAAATTATATTTTGAAGAAAATAATAAAACATTTGCAAGATCGTTACCCAAAGAGTATCTAATAATATTACATATCCGCATATCCCTCCCTTTAATTACACAAAGACATCCAACATCTACTTGACAGTGTGAACTGTCCTCTCAACTCTTTAATTAATCCCTGGGTGATATAGTAGAGATTTAACTGTTTTATTAGCTTTCCAAGAGTATAACAGACTCAATATCACTCGAAAAGTAAAATCGTACGAGCTTTGTCGATGTAAACCTGGCGCACCATTGTCAAAAACCATTTCAATTGGTGGGTCAAATACCGAAAATATTTATCTCAAAACAAAAGTAGTTTTTATCCGTTATCACATTATAATTGGAGTTTTATCCACATTTATGAAGCACATGAAGTACAACTTTATCCACTAGTGGAATAATGCGAAATACAATCTTAAATTAATCAATAAATTTATTATTTATTACTAATATTAACATTAACATTTATATTGATAAGCATTTCCTTTTCTAGATATCATGAATCTAGTATCATACTATTATAATGCATTACAAATTTGAAAATTACCTTTCAAGAGTAGACCATTTACTAAGAGCAAACATCTAGTTCTCGGGATATATGCTGTGATTGGTCATTGGTTTCAAAACGCATAGTGCATATCAGTTTTGGATAATATGGACAATAAATTTCAAGTGCGCCTGGTGCAATGGCCGCTATAAGCTTCTGCGTTTGCCATTGCAGATTCAAAAATGAAGCAGTTCTTGAAGGAACTTTCAATAAAATGTTGATTCCAACAGATTATGAAGTACCTACATTTTTGATTACTGCATCGTAAAAATAATCTGTCGTTGGATAATTTATTCGGACGTAAGTACACTTATTTTTTAGAGGTCTCCATAGTAATGATCATGGAGACTATATAAGGAGACCGAACTCCATGTATTTCAATTTTTGCACAAGGTAGAGGGCGCCAGCTGAGAATAAGAACCTTCACAGCCAATCATAAAACTTTAGTCCATCAAGTTTTATCGGTTGTAGGCTCCTTTGACTGTTCGCGGTTCACGTGTTTTTTTGGATTTTTTGGATAAGAAATCCTTTTTTGTCCTCTTTTTAAAAAATATCGAAAATTGTGATCGTTTTTGGGATAAAATAATCAGCTGAATGTATTATACGAATATCTACTATCATGTCTCCTTCGTTATGGAATTTAAGTACTAATTTAAAGGTCCAGCACAGTTACAATGAGTATAACAGGTATTTAAAAGAAAAATTTGAAGAATAAAGAAGACATCCTACGTGAAAGTAAGTATATTCTAGAACCTAGTCAGTGGCGGCGCCAGGGGTGGGCGCGGTTGGGCGAGCGCCCAACCTAAATTGTTCTCGCCCAACCGTCTGCCCAACCTGTTAAATGGAGAAAAATAATAGCAAGCCTCATGAATAGAATAAAAGAAAACTTAAACCATCGCTTTCAATATTGGACCGTACTATAAGAAATATTATTTTGAGCTATACAAAAACTGAATAAGTAAAATATCTATATTATTTTACTTGTTGCTGTCTATTTGATTTATTGCATTTACGGCATGCTTTGTCTGAAGACGCCCGCTTATCAGTCGGAAGCCTTTTAATGTATCATAAAATAAACACCCGCTTTGTCGGTCCGGTCGGTAGTCAGGGTAGTCTGTACTACATAGAACTTTTTTTGACACGTGCAAATCTCTTGCAAGTGGAAGGGTGTCTAATAAAATAGATGTTATGTATTTCTTTACAATTTCATTTAATCTTTTCTTTTAAAACAGGTTACTTGTTTTCTCTTTTACTTCCTTGGAATACATATAAATTTAATTTTTGAAAATTTAATTGTCGTTTAAAATGATTGCTAAACGCATTATCAGTGCTTTATGATGGAGCAAACGTTATGAGTGGTAAGGTTAAGGGGGTACAAGCATTGTTAAAAAAGAAGTCCCACAGGCTATTTACGTACACTGCTTTAATCATGCCTTAAATTTAGTACCTAGTAGTAGATATATGTAGAAACTTAAAAGACTGCAATTTTTTTTTCTGTTCTTGAAAACCTTTATGTTTTTGTTAGTGGCTCTTCCATACATAATACATTTTTAAAAATCCAAAAAGACGTACATCCAGAAGATAAGCCTGTTGAACTAAAAAGACTTAGTGATACGAGGTGGACTTCACATATATCTAGCTGTTTGGCTGTAAAAAAACATTGCCAGCAATATTGATTTTATTAAACCAGTAATGTTCGCTCCCCAGATGCAAATGGACTTTTAAACAATATTAATTTTACTTTTTTATTCAATTTAGAGGTTTTTTGTGAATTCTTAACAAAAATAAAGAATGTTTCTGATTATCTACAAAGCAAAGACAGTTGTATCATATAGGCAAGATTGTGAATTTGAAAAGTTATGGACTCCGACAGTACAAAACGCCTCGGCTAATAATATTAACTTGGATGATGTAAATATTAAAAAAAAATTGCCTTCTAAATTTAATAATACTATAATTATTCAAAAAAATTACCTCACTTGAAGAGGACAGATGTGTTACTAAAAAAGTGAATTTCAAACTAAATTCTATTATCCTGTTATTGATCGAATCACTTCGGAACTTTGTCGGAGATTTGAAGAAAATAATAGTGTTCTAAAAGGATTCAGTGTTTTAAACCCATCAAGTAATATATTTTTAAATTTAGAGCAATTAACTTCATTAGCTGTACATTATGGATGTGACTTGGCATCCGTCGAAACGGAATTAAAGTTATTACCAAAAACCATTGAAAGGTATGAAATTAATCATAATGTTAAAATAAAGACCGTCTCTAATCTTGCAGTTCTTCTGCAGGAATTTAAATTAGTTTTTCACGAATTCAATAAATTGTGTAGAATTACAATAACCGTAGAGGGTTCAAGTGCCAGTTGTGAGAGATCGTTTAGTGGCTTAAAAAGAATTAAAGATTATCTAAGGACCACAATGTCACAAGGGAGGCTCACCGATTTAGGAATTTTGTATGTCGAAAAAAATATTATTAAAACATTGGATTTGGATGTAGTTGTAGATTTGTTTTCCACTAAACATAACAATAGAAAGATAGCTCTTTTTTAATGTCTAACCGTCTAACGTTTTGCAAATAATGTGTTCCTGTCCAAAATAAACTTTAAAATAGTGCCAGAGTGTTTTTTTTTATCCCATTTATTAATACTAGTTGAAATTTTACAAATCTGAAATATTTAAATTAGGTACGCGGATATCTGTATAAACCGAAATAATCCAAATTTTTACTGCTCACCCTCCAAATTTTTGTGCCGGGTATCGCCCAACCGAAAAGAAAAAGCTGGCGCCGCCACTGAACCTAGTTCACCCCAATTATGAAACAATAAATTCAAGTTGAATTAAGAAATACCTGAAGAAATGTTCACATTATGTATAAAGTTTACCTGAATCTAGCTTCCTACATAGTAAAATATTAACTAACAAAAATATGAAAAAACGAAGAAGGAGAAATCAATTGAAGTCCTTGGAGGCGGTGTATCACTTCAAATCTACTATATTAAATGGCCTTTAATAATTTAGAATTTTGCAACTAGAAGAAATAGTAAATAGTTTGAAAACATAGAAGGTAAGTATTGATAAAAGCCATAAGCTCTAAACACAAATTTGGTCCTATTATTAGGAAATAAAACAATTACATAATTGATAATCTCTAATATTTTAGGTTATTTTTCATGAAATTAACGAAAATATGATTGTTTCCAAACTGGTCAAGCTTTTAGAAGAAGAAATTGTGAAAATGTTGAATACCCATATAGATTTTCATGAGAAGTACCTAATCAACTACACACCATGTAATTTCTTTCACCTACAAATAAAGTGTACAATCTGTAATTTGTCTCTTACTTGAAACCTACCTATTTTATGGCCTGTTATACTCATCTAGCTTACTATGAGTAGGTAATAAGTTTACTGTTAAATTTAAAATAAGGTAATATTATATCTTGATACCAGATTGGTTTTAGAGAAAATGCTCAACTATAAATTCACTATTGAACCTGACATCAAATATACAAACCTCTAGACTATTAAGAAAACAGTTTTGCTATTTCTCTAGGCATTACTGAAGCAATTTCAGGTGTTTGGAACTGTGGTATGTCCTACAAACTATATGAAGTGATGTGTCATAATTATTAAAGACTACTCTAGTGATAGAGCATCACAAGTGAAAGTGCCAAACATTTATACCTTAACAAGGACTTCTGTAGGGCTCCTTGCTGTCCTATAATATACTCTACAATCTATATTTGCTGGTACAACTACCATTTTGCAATAGTGGTTTAACGTGTGGAAGTTGATGCCTGCACAGGTTTTCAATATAAGATATATTTAAATAATTTCCATCACTCAAGAAAATAATTGTTTCAAGTAGGAACTTTATTTTAACAATACAAAAGTTTGATTCCTAAAAGCAAACACAGTGGAAAGTCACCAATTATTGTGAAATACATGAGTACACAAAATATATTCTATTTTCATGATATTGATGCCTTTCCATAATTGCCCAGACTTGAATTACTTGGCTGTAGATTGGTAAGAAATAAGTGTCATCGATTAGTTTCAATGCCTTATGGTTTCATTAATCCCTATTGGTAAAGTGCACCAATAATTGCAAACATAATTTTGTTCTATTTCTTGAATATATTTCTTTGAATTCATGTTCTCACCTCAATTATATTTTCATTTCCTATTTTTATCTGAATTCATATTTTTCTGTATTAAAGGCATACTAGTACTTCCATTAGATTAGTTTCATAACTCAGTTCTTATCAACCTCTAGTTTTTCTTCAAATCATTGTTCACCTTTCTTTTTCCTGATCTCTTATAATATACTTGTATAGAACAGAATAATAATATCAGCAAAAGTGAAGTGTTTTGTGTATGAATTGTGCTTTTTCTATACTTCTCACAAGTGGGGTATAATTATAATTTTGATTCAAGAAAATAATTATCTCCTACTTTATTTATCTGAATATTTTTGATTACTGAAAAAACTCTAGTTTTCTTGAATTAAATTCAATTTGCATCTTCGTTTTATACCTAATCTGCACTACCAACCACTATTGCAATTTTTATATTTCTAGTTCTTAAATTGCATTTTAGTAATGTTTACTATTGGACTACTGTCATCTATAAAAAGTATGATAAAAAGTAAGGTTATTGAAGTTTCTGTCAGAAATGGGTTCTTAAGGTACAATGCGCACGCTGCGGTCAAAAACCAAACTACTTAGAAAGACGATTTTGAGGACATATTTGTCAATTTTCCCGTATGAGTCAGTTCTCCTTATCTAGTCTCCATGGTAATGATGAGAATCATTTTTCGATAATTGTGAATTTTAGTGAAAAGCTGGTTTTGGTGTCTGATATCGTGACAAGGAAATATGCATTACGGATTTTCAAATTCATCAACTCTCAACAACGACAGGTACCAGACAAGCCTATTATGAATGCAACCTAAAATATTTCAAAGTTTATTATCTACAAGGTGTAAAGGGTTGAGATATATTACCTTAATCATTAAATATTTTTCATCACAGGACCTAATCAATATCTTTATTTGCCTTGTACCCTTTCGACTCACTTTTCAGACAAGCAGTCAGCTTCCTATAGTTTCCAATTTTTGTTCTTATGGATCCTTATAAAGGCTTCCAGCATCAAGTACTTCGACACATGGATGCAATTGAAAATACTTTTTCTTCAGCGTGCTGAATCTCCAGGAACAAAATCACTGATTTTCACCAATTTTTCACCAATTCACAAATTTTCGCAAATGGATTCGACAAACAATCTAAGCTTGATAGCAACCATCCAACACCCAAAATTATTTTTTTGAGTGATTTCAATAATCAATTCAAATATAACATCGGCCAACAAGCCTTTGCCTTTTTTCATAATTTAACTTGTAATCTGGCATACCCAACAGGACAGGTACATAAAAGATGAGAAAGTAGTAGCATGTGATGATTTAGTTCTCATTAAAATAAAATGGAAACATTCCAAAAAATATTTGCTAATTCTACGTCGTGAGGTCAAGAGAAATTTGAAATACTTTCTAGGATGCAGCTTGAGTAATGGAAGGTGCCAACTCGTTCAGTTACTGAAGAAATTACACACCTTTGAGGGAAGCCCTTTAAACGTAGTTAAATCCTTACCTAATGGTTTGGCCAGCTTGCTGCCCTGTTTTCAATCCAATTAAACATCCAAAACAAGCTGCTTTGCCTGACAGCCTCCAAGTTCTTCGAGTACAAGAATAATTCGATGCAATTCCTCATCCTATCTAAACTTATTACATAGAAACTATGTCGATTGAATTAGGTGATTTCGACAAAAGGATATACTCGATGTCTGCGCATTAAATTTTATAAGAGAGTAAAGGTATGTTTAAATGTTACTCTTGATGTTCTTTATACGGACGGCTGAATGACAATGAATCTTCTTCAACACGGATAATAAGGTAAATAAAAACCGAATTGATCATAAAGCATAGTTGACACCAGTTGATACAAATCTGTTGTAGAGGTTGTACCAAATTTTGGGTATTATTAAGTAAAATCAAATTTCAATCCGTGTATAGAAATAGAAGTATTGACCAAACAATTCATCAAAGTCAATTGCGTATTTCCAGAGATAACTACTTTTGAAAATTTTTGGAAACCAGCTTTTTGAGACGATCAATAATTTGATATTATGAAAATTCGAGCGAAAAGATCTTTATGGCTTTTGATAAATTGCAAATTAGCGAATTGGCAAATTAGCACAATTCACAATTACCAATGAATCAAAATGCAAATCTAAGAATTGCAAAAAGACGAAAAAGAAAAAATACTCAATTCACAAAAATATTATCAACTCAAGGCTGAGATTCTACTCCAGTGGTTCTGAACTGTCATTATAAATAGTGCGTAGGTACTTAGTGCAGGAGAATACACCTTAATATTACTAATTGGAAGATAGAATGGGTTAATAAGTTCTTGACCTTACAATTATAATATTCGATGGGTCAGTTTTCTATGCAAATACGAGGGAATTTATTACAGCTGTTTGAAATAAAGTAGCCAAATATTGAATTTATCTGGGCGCATGTTGAACCAGCCTGTTACGGGACAAGTCCTCAAAATTAAACGTTTTTTGAGATACATTAACAATTTTCCAAAAGAAGTGACAAAAAGTTTTCTGATGGAATATCATTTAATGACTATTTTGCTATACGTTTTGAGCAGTTGTTTTTAAAGTAGAATTTTGACAGATTATTCACAAAGACATCATAGAATACCGCGGTGGTGACATCTAGCACTGTAGTGGTTTTTCAAATAATGTTTTCCTCTGTAGTAATATCACAAGAGAGTGAGAATAAATTGAAAATAATTCGACAGATATTAGAAAACTTGTTGCCAGGCAATAGGTAGGAGAGCCCGAAAGGCTCGAGTGGCATTTGCGAAATTGCAACAAGTTTAAGAAAAGGCCTGGAGAATTATAATCTAATTTATCGAACTCTCGTGTGGTATTCCATAGATTATTTTTTTCACTTGTCAAAATCTGACATTTTGATGGTTTTAACCAATAGCAATACATTATTCTAGCCAATCATTAGGTATTATACTGATAATTCTGCTTCCTCATCGATAATACCTTTTTTACATTGAAACGTCAAAATTTTACTTCGAATTTATCATTATTGACAACTAAAAGTGCTTCGAAGTTTATTGAAAAATGAACACAAACCGATTCAGTGCCATCACTAAAGAGAATATTGAACATTTAATACAAAAATTTAAATTGTTGAAAAAAATAATCTTCCCAAATACAACTCGCTCTTCAAATTTTATCAACAGTAAAAATACAAGAGCTTTTTTTTATCGGATAAATTTACGAAACAGTTTTGCCAATCACTAATTTTACGAGAAAAACTGACATGATAAAATCGCGACACCGAAGGTGGAGCGATTTTATCTAATGTCAGTTTTTCGAGCAAATAATAACATTTCCAGGTATATGACATTTTAACATTAGAGTTAATTTATCACATAATTTTTTATTTTCATCACTCAAACTTGTTTATTTGAGGCAAAAACATTCAAACAAACCGAATTTAGATAAAATCCCTCGTCCTAACGGACTCGTGATTTTATAAATCGGTTTGTTTTCATATTTTTGCCAAATGAACAAGTTTTCGTGGAAAAGAAAAAATTATCGATAAAATTTGGAGCACTCGTGGTATTACCTTTGATTATTTTTTCACTTGTCAAAATCTGACATTTTGATGGTTTTAACCAATAGCAATACATTATTCTAGCCAAGCATTCGGTATTATACTGATAATTCTGCTTCCTCATCGATAATACCTTGTTTACATTGAAACGTCAAAATTGTACTTTGAATTTGTCAATATTGACAACTAGAAGTGCTTCGAAGTTTACTGAAATATGAACACAAACCGATTCAGTGCCATCACCCAAGACAATATAGAACATTTAATACAAAATTTTGAATTGTTGAAAAAAATAATCTCAAATACAACTCGTTCTTCAAATTTTATCACATAATTTTTTATTTTCATCATTCAAACTTGTTTATTTGAGGCAAAAAAATTCAAACAAACCGAATTTAGATAAAATCCCTCGTCCTTACGGACTCGTGATTTTATCAATCGGTTTGTTTTCATATTTTTGCCAAATAAACAAGTTTTCGTGGAAAAAGAAAAAATTATCGATAAAGTTTGAAGCTCTCGATAATTTTTTCACGCTATTTGATTGGATCTTCGTTTGAATGAATGCGTCAGAAAGTTAGCCATTGACTTGGTTGTCAAGGTAACGCAGCTTTTTGTTCCAATATAAACATTTCAAATTCAGCACCATCGCCATTGTGAAGTATAACTCGTATTATTTAGTTTAAAAAATAATCACGCCAAATTACATTCGTGGTAATAATTTTTTTTAGATAATTCAACTAGATTAGCACTCGTCTTTGTTGCTATTGGGAAATCCCACTCGTGGACTTCGTCTACTTGTGAGATTTCCATTGCAACAAAGATTCGTGCATCTAGTTAAAATTATCAAAAAATTACCATCACTTGTGTAATTACTGTTGAAAATTACAATTATTGTAGGTTACAGGAGTGTTGTTAGCCATATCGGTTAAATTTGCATGAAACTTTTTCGATTTTTTTTCCGGAAAAACTGCTGACAGCTAAGTTGACAACTGTTAAGTAATTTTTCCACTTAAAATTTATATCTGACACCAATTTTTGTTAGCGATTGGTCAAAATTAATAGGAAGGAAATAATTAGTAGTAACACCACAAGTGATTGAATTTTTGCGAATATTACCCTCCTGTATTAAAAATCCCGTATGAAGCGGGATCTTATCGCGATAAGATGCCGCTAACTATCGAAAAGTTGCCGCTAACTATCGAAAAAATGCCGCTAACTATCGAAAATTTTCCTGTAGGTCCGTAACTATAGTAACGAGTGTTAAAATTGCGCATTATTTGTCATTGCGACATATGCAAATTTTAAAATTCGTTGAAATGTCGCCATTTGGACAGAATTCTTTAAATTCAATTCAAGGAAAAGTGACCGCAAGTAAACCCAAAAATATAATACTTTTATTTCTTCTATTCGAGAAATATTCTACCGAATTACACTCGTGCATCAAAATTACCGATAATTTTTTATGAAAGCATGTTGTCTAATAACTGCATGTGTTTATTTTCATATTTTGTTAAAGTTAATTATTAATTACTTCCGATAAGTCTGTCAATTTATTTTATAACGTAACTGAGTTACTTGAAAACATTACGAGTCCGCAGGACGTTGAGTTGAGTTGTCAAATAAAAGACATGAAGAGTTATAAGATAAATTCAGTCACGAGTGGAATTTTATCAAACTATTTCA
>CAJUYG010003345.1:31174-41676 GCA_910591675.1 Galerucella calmariensis
TAATAAACACATTAAATGAAATTACGTATTTACTTACTACTACTTTAAACACCCCGTATAATTTTTAACATTGTATTTAACAGCTTAGTGATCCAAGCCCCTCGACTAAAATTTTTATTGTTTGAAATTTTTTTCTGTCATTTTTTATCATTTGCCGGTAAAAACTGTGATATAGGGTAGTTATAATAGTTATAATTTTATACTAGTTCTTATTCTATAAGCAAACGATTTTGTTTGACATCATTTAGACATTTATTTTTTTTTAAATTCAAATCAAAATTATTGTTAGATGTATTTACCATATAAAACAACTTTTGTAATACAATCTCAAAATACTATCCTTGAAAATGGAAATAAAGATATTCCGAAAGCTTGGAAATTAGTGTAAAGAGTACTCTTTTTACAATTTTGCCGCTTCCCCAATATTCCTGTCCTTGTACATTATCATTCGGCAAATATCTACTATAACTATATATATATACAGGGTGGCGCACCGAAAACGAAACAGATGTATTTACTGGCAGATGATTCCTTTTTAAAAAAATCCCTCGGACCCGTCGATTTTGTTTTCGAGGGGGACACAAAATTGGCATAAAATCACTTTAACATTTGCAGCCCCTTAAGCGGGGGTGGCATCATCCCTAAAATCTTAAATGAAAAGGGGGGTCGAATGATCCATCATTTAAAAGGTCTTTCAACTCCCTTTATAATGATGTAAAATTCATGTATTCAATTCTGTAGTTTTGGAGTTTTATTGATTTAAAGTTTAAAGTAGACTTTAATAGGTACATCAAATTAGTTTGTACTTCTTTCAGAAGAAATTTGAGTAAAAGCATTTTCTTGATAAGTAAATGCTTTTATTTACTACGCCCATGGTTTATTAATAATAAAAATAGCAATTGAAGTGTCCTTTGTGACAAAAAAAGTTGTTTCTTGAAGAAAGATAAGTAGAGAATGCCACGTACTTATTTTAAATAGGAAATAGTACATTAGTTTGCGATTGATTTGACCAATCTTTGTTGTTAAAATATCATTTATTGCTTTTACATAAATTAACCATGGTATATTCCACGGCAGAAAGGGTTGAAATTATTGAAATATTTTTCGGAAATAATCAGTGCGCTAATAGAACAGCACAAATTTTTAATGAGCGACATGAGAACAATAATGTGCACCGAAAATATGTTGTAGAACTTGTAGCTAAATTTCGGGAAACTGGATCAGTCGCCAATAAAAAACGTAATATTGAAAATCCTATAAGGAACGAAGCAACAGAAGTGGGGGTTTTAGGGCAAGTTATTGTAGATCCTACATTAAGTACCCGCAAATTGCAAACTTCGTGTGGTGTTAGTCGACGTACTATCCAACGGATTCTAAAGGCACATAATTTTCATCCGTATAAAATTCACCTTGTACAAGAACTTAATGAAGACGATTTTGATAAGCGATTACAATTTTGTGAAGTTATGAGTGAACGAATTACAAACGATGAACAATGTTTATTTAACATTTGCTTTTCCGACGAATGTTCCTTTTTTTTAAATGGCGAAGTAAATCGTCATAATTGTCGATATTGGTCGGACTCTAATCCCAGAATTTACCATGAGGTACACACACAGCAGCCACAAAAATTAAATGTTTGGGCTGGCATTTTTGGCGATCATTTGGTTGGTCCTTTTTTCTTACCTGGAAATTTGACTGGTGAAATGTATTTGGAATTACTGCAAAATGCCATAGATCCTGCGCTAACAGATATAATTGAAAATCAGAATGATGGTCGATACGTTGAGAATATGTTGATGTTACAACAGGATGGTGCCCCACCACATTACGCATTAAGAGTTCGGCATTATTTAGATCAGACCTTTCCAGGTCAATGGATTGGTAGAAGAGGTGCCGTTGAATGGCCCCCAAGATCGCCAGATTTATCACCTTTGGATTTCTTTTTGTGGGGTTACTTAAAAAGCAAAATCTATGCTACTCAGCCAACATCCTTAGAAGATTTGCGACAAAGAATTGTGAATGAGTGCCATCAAATTACTCCTCAAATATTGCAAAATGTCCGGCAACGTTTTCAGTAAAATCTTTATTATTGCATGGAAAGTAATGGTGGTCATTTTCAACATTTACTCGGCTGACAGGTCAGTTCATTCTTTATTTTTTAACAACTTTGCTGCTATGTATTGATCTCCTCTTACGATGATGTATTTAAACTTTAAATCAATAAATCTCCAAAACTACTGAATTGAAGTACATGAATTTTACATCATTGTAAAGGGAGTTGAAAGACCTTTTAAATGATGGATCATTCGACCCCCCTTTCCATTTAAGATTTTAGGGATGGTGCCACCCCCGCTTAGGGGCCTGCAAATGTTACTGTGAATTTATGCCAATTTTGTGTCCCCCTCGAAAACAAAATCGACGGGTCCGAGGGATTTTTTTAAAAAGGAATCATCTGCCAGTAAATGCATCTGTTTCGTTTTCGGTGCGCCACCCTGTATATATATATATATAGATATAAATAATTGTTTCAAAATTCAGGTATGTCCACATTTGAGTAATAGAAAAATTAGGAATATCAGAAAACATGTAGTAAAGGCGATTACAGCAGGTGCTCAAAATGTCCGAGTATTTCAATAACCTAACCTTACCAATGCTATTTTTAAAACTTTACAGTACATTTTGCAAAGTTGCTATCAGCTATTAATTGTGATAAAAGCTGAACATTTTTAAAATAAAAGTAACCATGCAAATGGATATTCGTATTATTTTGGGTAAGTGATACAGTTTATCTTAATTAACTAAATAGCCCATTCAATAAGCTATAATGTATCAGTCGGTAAGTACTATTACCTCAACAAAACCAGGTCCTGATACAAGAGAATCAAGCTAAGTCAAACGAAGGAATCAATTATTATAATCTTTGGATAAATGAAAAAGCTGCTCGAGAAAATCTTGAAAAAGTAATTGCTCAGCTACAACAGCAAATGAATGGGTTGCAATTACAATTTAAAAACTACGCCGAAACAAGCAGACAAAAAGAAATGGAATAGTGAAACAGAATGGGTGCTGGAAGAAAGCAGGAAAAAGAGGAAGAAAATGGATACCTTTTCAATTAAATCAACCATCGAACAAGTTCCTCCCAGCATCAAAAGCACTTCCAATATCCTACCAAACACAGGGCGGGATGGAGAGAGTAGTCATCTGTTCCGTCTACTGTCCAGGAGACGAGCCAACATGTCCTCCACAGGTATTAAGGGCTGCCGTAGACTATTGCCGGGAGAGGGACATGCAGCTTATAGTAGGATACGATGCCAACGCCCACCATACCATCTGGGCCAGTACGGACATCAACAAAAGAGGTGAGTCATTTTATGAATTCATACTTAGGGAAGGGTTATTTATTGCCAATAGAGGTACAGAACCTACTTTTGTCACAGAAGTTAGGAAAGAGGTATTAGACCTGACCTTGAGTCAATTAAGGAAGGAATAGTCACTATAAAAGGAAAGAAAGCCTGGAAGTGGCAGTTGACTAGGTTAATGAGGCAATTTTGAATTCCTACCGAGAAAAATGCCCAGAACTAACAAGGAAACGAAAAGGGAACACAGAAACTGCAGAGGAAAGCTAGGAGTTGTTGACAAAAGCACATTTCCAGGAGCCACCATTGATCTAAGTCGGCAGGAGGTAGTCAGCAATCCCCAAGAGGCAGGTGGACCTAGTAAGGAAGACTGGCAGCATGCCACTGCCATCACGAGACCAGATAAAAGAAGGTGGACCATAGACGAATTCCAACCCTTTTAATCACCGGGGGAGGATGGAATCTATCTGGTCCTACTGCAGAAGGGTAAAGAGGCATTAGCGCCACAATTAAGTAAGATCTTCGAGGCTAGCTTAGCTTTTAAACATACTCCGGTAATATGGAGAAAGGTGAAGGTCACCTACCTTCTGAAGGCAGGTAGAATTTCTGATCAAACGCCCCAGTCATTTAGACC
The DNA here is from genome assembly GCA_910591675.1 of Galerucella calmariensis. Taxonomy (NCBI): domain Eukaryota; kingdom Metazoa; phylum Arthropoda; class Insecta; order Coleoptera; family Chrysomelidae; genus Galerucella; species Galerucella calmariensis. The sequence goes on from CAJUYG010003345.1 coordinate 35,168, forward strand.
AATTAGCTTAAGACTTTGGAAAAGCTAGTGGATAGGACAACGCTCTGAAAACGCACCCCCTAAGCGAGAGTCAGTATGCGTATCAACAGGGTAAGTCAACAGACTTGGCTCTGGAAGATTTAAGCAGGCTACTGCCCAAGTCGATAGACGACAATGAAATAGCGGTAGCTACTTTTCTGGATATAGAAGGAGCATTCAATAATGCTTCTCTAATATCTATAACAAGGTGTATGGAAAGAAGAGGGGTCGAACCCATCATCTGCATCTTTCGTTAATTATGTGATTAACTTCCAAATTATTCATGAACAAGTTAGCCAAAAATGGAGATAAACAACTACCCATTGCTAAACCTTCAGGCTAGTAGGCTAGTAGGTGATTTGAGTAATGGGTTCTCATTAGACTCTAAATCAGATCTTTCTCAATGAAAATGACTTACATTGGTTTTTGGGATATTATTTGATACATAATTTGACTATTAGTTACTTAATTTTTCTTTAGATTTAAATGTATTTTTGTTGTTAATAATTTCTGGAATTTGTTTTTACATACTTCATTATTTGAATGGTTATTGTGTTTGGAGTTTCTTCTGACTATTGATTGGTTATCTATTTTGAATTAGATTTGGTAACGGGTTCTCATTAGACCCATAATCTTATTTGTTTTTGGAATTAGATTTGAATAATGAGTTCTCATTAGACTTTAATCAAATCCGTTTTCTCTGTTTAGATGATTTGTTTTTTGTTATTAGAGACTACCAGACTGCAATGTTTATTCATTAAAATTTGTTGTTTGGAATTATTCTCAGATAATTACTTTCATAGATTTACACAAATATTTTATAATTTTTAAATTAATTTATTTGCTTTTGGAATCTCTCTTGACCTATGTGTGAATTTTCTATTTTGAATTAGATTCAGTAATGGGTTCTCATTAGACCCTTAATCTTTTTCAGCATATTATAATTTGATGGGTTCTCATTAGACCTTAATATCAAATTTATTTATTTACAATTTTATTTAGGAAATTTACATATTTGTTTTGGGACATTGCCGAATTACTTTATTTACAACAATTTTTGCAAATTTAAATGGGTTCTTTAATATTTCCAATTACATTGTCATTTGTTAATTTCAAATTGATGTATACTCGATTTGAAATTGGTTGATAGTAATAAATCATTTTTAGCAGCCGATTCCATAGGCGCACCTACCTGACGTGACCTAATGCGAGTATTCTAGGACACACATTTGGGTAATTTTTGAAAATGGAGAGTCTTTCAGGATTTATTCCAGTTAAGCGAGCTGCGAAATCAGCGCTAAGCATTAGTGAAAAGATTATTGTGCTTAATGTATTTAATGCACTTAGATATAAAAAAAGTGCAATAAGTATCGATTCTACAGTGGAACTTTGTTCAAAGATGACAGGTATTGGAAAAGCAACCATCTACAGGCTGATGCGGGAAGAAAAGACAGGAACCGTGACGCCACCAAAACCATCTCCAGGAAGGCGAACAATACCGATCGATGAGGACGAAAAGGCCATCATAAGACGAAAGGTGCATTCATTCTATTTCAATAAGGAGATCCCTACTTTGGATAGAGTATAGAGTTTTAGGGGCAGTAAAAGAAGACTTTCCTGCAATCAAGAGAGATAAACTATGGAAAGTTCTAAGAGAAATGAATTTTAGATGGGAAAAACATAGTCGGAAGTCTCATTTGCTCGAAAAAGATGAAATAGTGTGTTGGAGACGTAATTATTTGAGAAAAATAAGACAATTTCGCAATGAAAACAAAACAATTTTCTATTTGGACGAAACATGGCTGAACGAAGGCTACACAGTTGGAAAAATATGGACAGACAAAAATGTGACTTCTCACCGGCAAGCATTTTTAGACGGTCTATCAACAGGAATAAATCCGCCCTCTGGAAAAGGAAAACGATTAATTATAACTCACATCGGTAGCTCCAATGGCTTTTTAGAAGGTGGACTATTATCATTCCAATCAGTTCGTACAGGCGATTACCACGAGGATATGAATGCTGATGTTTTTGAGGAGTATTTCGAACAAATGATAGAGCTGATTCCACCTGGCTCCGTCATTGTGTTAGATAACGCTCCGTATCACTCCAGAAGATTGGAGAAGATGCCTACAACTGCTTGGCGAAAAGCAAAAATTATCGAGTGGCTTGTGGAGAAACAAATACAATTTGAGGACAATATGGTTAAAAAGGAGTGGCTATCAATTGTAAACACCCATAAACATCGGTTTCAAAAATATGTTGTTGACGAAATGGCCAAAAAACAAAATATAATAGTGCTTCGGTTCCCCCCCCTACCATTGCGAATTAAATCCGATCGAACTGGTATGGGCTCATGTGAAAGGTTATGTGGCTAAAAAAAATAACACTTATAAAATGAGTGATGTTCAAAAACTCTTTGAAGAAGCGCTTCAAGAAGTCAACGCGGGGAAGTGGCAAAGATGTATAGAGCATGTAATAAAGGAGGAGGAAAAAATGTGGCAATTGGATAGTTTACTGGAGAAAACGGTCGAACCACTTATTATCAATTTAGGGGAAGAAGACAGTCCCTCAGATATTTCATTTTCTGATGATGATTAATTTAAAGCGAAGAAATGTAATGACTTACTATAAATTTTATAGAATTTCAAATAGAAACATTTTTCCAAATTTACTTGTTTATTGGTTGCTTTATTGTTATTAGTATTATATTTATTCAAATACAAGGGTAACAAATTATGCCACACATCCGAATGTTCACTAAATTATATAATTATTGTGTTTAATATAAACTTAAACCCACCCGAAAGCACGTGCATGAGTGCAAAACATCACAGGTAGAATCCTACCGCTTATTGTTCGAGCCTCGGGTTAAGCTTTGTATTCGACGCCCTTATCAGATCTATAGGAATGGAAAGTTTAATAAATGCAAAAGGGTCTATACTTTCAATGTATATAATATTTAAAACTTGGCAATTTAGGTGGACCACTTTGTATACGTGTTTGACAGATTTTAATGATTTATTACTATCAACCAATTTCAAATCGAGTATAGTGTCACTTCAATTTCCGTTCTACTAACACGTATTCGTGTAGTATTTGAAGACATTAAATTTAAACTAAAAATGTTCAAAATTTATTTTAAATTAATGTAATTTTAAAAAAATTTATTTTGTGACGTTAATGTGTTGTCGACCTTTAATTAGGTTTCTTGTACCACATACCTGACGAGTAAGTAATTCTTTACTTATTTCTTATTTTACAAATTTACAACTTTTATTACTTACTTGCAGTGAAGATGGCTTAATAGCCGAAAGCGCTTTGCAATTTTAAAAATTAAATTTTTACACAGAATACAACAATGTTTTCTTGACGCAATTATATGTGCAAATACTCTTACTCTCAAACCATCTTGCAAATAGATGGTTATTTAAGCTTTTTGAAAAATATTAATTATTGACATTATTAATACGAGAAAATGTTCTAATAAACGATATTATCACAGTCATATTTAGAAAATGTTGATGATATTTTAAAAACACACCGGTGCACAATATGCAAGAAAGGCAGTATGAATTTTTAAGGCACAGAGCTGTTCATCCAGCGAAAAAAAAAATTATAAGGTTAAGTTTGACAAATGACTGAAATCACCTAAAAAATTTTCTTACACATCCTTAACCAGGGTACTTCTTCCAATTAAAAACTCACAACCAGGAGGTGTTATAAACATTTTTTGTATTACACCTAAATCTACAATTTCCGATATATCGTTGAACAGAAAGAGAATTAGTTGACTATAAAATCGGACTAGTGATGGACGTGTATTGCTTTTACGATCACTTTTATTGGACATAAAAGGTGCCTTTATAATGAATTCACTGATTAGATGTTACTATATTAGGTTATATAGTTTCTAGTCTAGGAAAATTTATAATTTATATGGGATACATTCTACTGTACCGTTTAAGGAGCATGGTATCGAATTAACACTTTCCAGTACATAATTTTTCATCGTATACGATGCAGTATTGATTCCCATAAATTTTTGCAAATTAAAAATTGTTTCTGTTTTCATGTTTCCATAAATTCTGTATTTAAAGTCAAATCCATTCACAGGACTGTATACTTTTCAATATCTAAGAAATTGACCTGACCTGATATGGGATAATGACATACAATAAAGCCATAAAGGTATTAACCGTTACGGACGCACACGAATTCCCGTCAGGATATCCACTCTACCTGTGTCATAATTAGGGTACGTTAAGCTGTCACTCGAGTTCCCGTCAGGGTGAAGACCTGTTTAAAAGGTGTTTATTTGGGCAGGGATGAGTTGCGCGCAGCGGTCATTTCCTACCTGAATACAAGTAAGAACACCAAAATTAGGAGCCGAATTGCGCGCAACAAGATAAACACAAAATTAAGGAGATTAAGGAAATATGGAATAAATTAAATGGTTAAGGTATTTGTACATTTATTTCAGGAATAATAAGACACCTAACCTAACACCGCCAGATAATTTAACGCACGAGCAGAGCGAGTGTGTTAATGTCCGAGATTGTTAATTGTCCTTACAATACTCCTGTTAGTTACAAAGCTTCTCCGTCGACTGTATCAGCTGTATTCGTTTTTCTCAATATTTAAAAACTTAAAATATTTATTTGTTTCATAGGTGAATACTGTCAAAAATAAATAATGACATTGAAATATCACAGAGAAGGTCGCCACTTCAAATGTCACTGTTTTCGTTTTTCTTAGCAGGGCCGGATGCTCCCGTGTTTCATTTTCCGTCCGTCGTGCGCATGACGTCACTCAAGACCTTTTTTGTATTGCCGAGATAGCAGTTTTGTATGTTTTTCTCTATTTACGCGTTATTAGTAAGTAGTTACAAAAAAAAATTGTAGGGACGAAGTATGTTCCAAATGAGCTGTTCTATCCCTTGATAACATAAAAGTTTTGAAATTTGTAATACTTATCACTCAAAACTCTTTTTTTTACTGTGAAATTTCTCTTCCGAGTATTAGAACACGATTTTCATAAAAACGGTGCAAGATAGAGTAAACTGATAAAGAAACTAATTTGTAGAGCACAAAATTTACTACAACACTAGTCTACGGGGGAAATGTGAGATTAAATAAAAACGCTAAAACATTTTATAAAAAGTGAACTTTTATTTATGCAGTTCTTACAGAGGCATATTTCTTCATTTAAATAGTTTCGAAATAGTAAATACCGGATTTCAAGATCACATTTCATTTCCTTTTTTCTTATTTGTTGGGAATCGAACTACAATATGTTTTTGTATCTTATTTCGACGTTTTTGTATTTTTTATTTTGACGTTTCGGTAGCGTTCCAGCTACCTTTGTCAAGATGAATTAGATTTTTAAACAATTTTTGATCCTTATGTCAGTTATGATCCTTATGTCAGTTAAATGTTATTTTCTAAATGAAAACAATTTTTATGCTTACCTGAACTTTTTACCTGATTGGCAACATTTCGCAAGGCTTTTTCTTGTGATTGTTCAATCGAGTACTTTTTCAGGTTATAATTATACAGTTCTTCGTACTTCTTCACTACAGCAACAAACTCAATATTAAATTCTTGGTGGTTATTCATTTTACGCACGTATTTAATTGACCAAAACAATGCAACTGAAACAGAAAAATAGAACGCGACCTATTTCATGAAACACGTTTCAACACGATAAAACAGGCACATGTATCACACTTCTTTCATTAGTAGGCGGAATTCTATTTCTTTGGCGTGTTCTATTTTCATGAAACGTGTTTTACGTTTCATGCTTCATGTTTCAGGTTTCATGTATCTTTGATGTGTGGCCTCCTTCACATTATATTTTGGATGTTTCATTGTTTCAACACTAATAATATTTTTATAATTTTGTAGAATAATAAAATAAAAACAATAATATGTAAGTGAAGAATTAGAACGTTATTGTGTGTCAATATAAATATACTTTCGGAATCATTCGATATTGCCACGTTTAACTATGAAAAAGCTAAAGTGTTAAGTATGTAGTGATAATAATTTAAAAAAGGACTTTTTATTATGAACAATATTAACAATATCATTAAACGTTAACTCTTTAATGTGCTTCTTTTCCCGGATTTTGTCTATTAACATTATTTTTCCAATTTATGGATATTAAAAGATGAACACTTTTCCAAATTTGCTATGGGCTTCTTCAAGCTCTGGCAGCGTTGTGCGAAAACCATAATGACCACACCCTCCGAACTACATAATTGGTGATTTTTATCGAAGGGACTGACCAGCTGACTTCTTATTGGCAGGCGCCCGAGTGTGTTCTTCTCTCTCATTTCGTCAATTGATTGATATTGATTTATCCAGTGGCGTTGGTATTATCAGTGACATTTTTATTTTCAGTTTTACTTGGTAAAATACGTACCGTACGCCATTTGCACGGTTATGTCAGATAGGCGCCATGTTTCCTCGCCTCTTACCGATGCCGCG
>CAJUYG010003346.1:0-22067 GCA_910591675.1 Galerucella calmariensis
TTTTCATAAGCTCTTGAAAATTCTTATTATAAAATTCAGTTCCGTTGTCAGTTTGAAGATTTTTAGGTGGAACATTCATTTGGTCTAGGATATGCTTCATAGCTAATGTGATTTCTTTACCTGTTTTTCTTTTAATCGCCTCAGCCCACACATATTTACTGAAAGCATTGATTACAACTAGGATATAATTGTAGCCCCTATTAGTTTTTGAATAGGGAGTCATAATAGCCAAATCAGCTTGTATCAAATCATCTAATCCTTTAATTACAACATGTCTTCTTCTATAATTGATTCTTGCCGGTTTATGTAATTCATTCACAACTTGTGCTTTACTCATCTTTCACTATTCGACACTGCACTATGAATTCAATGCAAATAGAAGAAGGTGTACCCAATTTAAATAGGATTTTATCACCTTTCTTAAAATTATTACCACTAATTTCATTGAATTTGAATGATATACCATTAACTAAAACCTCTCCATCTGCAGCATAATGTCGAACTTGAATAATCTTAGCATCGTAGGGGAAAAGAAAATTTGTACCTGCATTATCCAACACATAATAATCTTTATTTAAACTAGTTTTCTTTTCGCCTTTCAATCGAATAATGTTCTCAACATGATAATCAAAAGAGTCACAAATATAAAATTGTGCACTTAATTTTGGAACTGACGACGACGACGACGATGATGATTGTAAATAGTGTTGATTGAATTTATTAAGAGGCATTGTTGGAATGATGCATTTTGTTTGAAAAGTACTATATTTATGTAGAGCTCACCAGAGGACATTCTAACACAAGTTCAATATATGGATAATAATTTTTTTCTTTACCTATACCAATTGAAATCTTTTCACCCTTTGTTATGGATTGCTGGTTGAGAACACTCAAATTTTGATATTTATTTTTATAAAATATTAATACTTTAGTTGGTGGTTTGTTGCTATTGATATTAACCACTTTTCCACTTACTGGAAAAGTATATTCAGTATTATTATTATTTAATATATAGTTTAATGTACTAACATTTTTATCTATATTTCCGCTAATATTAATAATTGCTAAACTTTGAATGTCTGCAGGTTGACAAATATAGAATGGTGATTGTGGTAGTACCTCATCATTGGAATGTGTGATGAGATAATGTTGATTAAACTTGTTTAACGGCATAGCTACTAATGTGAATATAATCCATCTATTTATGCTATTATACCACCTTCTCTTAGTTCTTCAATAATAGACACTATTTCATTTTGGTGAGCATTATTACCAGCTTGTTTGGAAGCTACAAGTAAGCGTAATCTATCAATCAATTCATTGAAATCATCAAAATATTTATAATCGATGGGATTTTGGGAATATCGCATCATTGTTAAACCTTTCCCACCCTTCAGTTTTGCTGCTATTTGTCTTGTAGTCATAGTGGGAACTGAAAAGGCTCGTTCTCTTTGTGCAACAAGAGGAATTCCTAGGAAAGGTTGAATAGCGTTAGTGAATTTATTTTTTAATTTTGCGGGAATTCTCCGTTTTGGTAATTTTCTATTATTTTTTGTATATAGAGCATTAGTTCTCTCTAAAATGTCAACATATTCCTTAGCATCATTTTTAGTAAAAATGTGTGGGTCTGTTTTGAATAACAGTTCATACAGACCTGGAGTACCCTTGTAGGTAATACCTTGTATTTTTAAATCAGGTCCGATAAAGTCAATTGGAGAATCACCAATAGAGAATTTTTCTAGCTGCAAATCATGATAGACTCCAAGAGTATTATCAAATTGTCCTTCGGTGTCAGCAATACCTTCCCTTATGTACACTCTAGGTAAGGGATTTTCAAACTGTTCATAATATTGCTGGATACCTTGGTCGTTGGTCATTCGACCGAGGTCACGGATACTTTCATCCATAAATCTACTAATATTTTCATCACTACTGTACCCTAAAGTTTTATTTGGCTCAAACGCATCATCATCATCATCATCATTTGTATTAGAACTAAAAACATCCTCTTTGGGTGAATCGAAAGCAAGTGCATAATGGGAAGGATTTGGTTGATATTTTGAACTTGATAGGCGAGATTCTTTTTTTGGTGATGGTTCTTGTTTAATCAATTCTTGTTTCTCGATAGTTGATATTAGTTGTTTTAGCGGTTGAGTAATGGGCTCATAGGTTTGTTCCAGTCGTGATTGAGATTGGTTTATGTTTCGCTTCAAACTTTTATACTTTTTTCGAAGCGCCTGCCTAGCTTTAACCAGTCGTTGAGTTAGTTTAGGATTCATGCTGGATTTGAAATTGACTATATATACTTTTCTCCTTATATATGAATGTATCCATCAAATCCTTTCCTATAACGACCACCAGATGCTATTTCAGAATCTTTATCGATAGTGAGAAATCCAAACTTTTCCCCCCAACAGTATGAACAAATGTCTTTAAATTTTTGAAATGACATGTCAATATTAACATGATCATCATAGATGTGTCTTAAGTTGGTGAAATCTTGTTGAAAAATTATCAGGAGATTGGCATTATCTCGAATTAATTGTTTTGGTATAGCCGAATAAGTTTGACTTAAATAAAAACAATCTGTAGATTTATGTCTACCAAAACAAAAGTAACTTTGAATGGGTTTTTGATCGCAGGAAGCCACTACATCATCAAATATAATAATTGAATTAGTCTTTATGGCATCTGGAGTAATTATATCATCAGAATTGTTGAATTCCTCATATCCAATCTCTTTCATGGGTTGAATTAAATTACGTAAATATGCATATTTTGGTTGATGTAAACTCTTGGAATATACGTATAAATTTTCAAATCTCAAACCATTAGGATGATCTATTAAGGATAACATAGCATTAGTTTTACCACAACCACTGGGACCGATGATTAATGCTCGTTTAGAGTCTCCACCAAATAAATATCCATGTTTACCTGCAGTACGTTGTTGTTGACAGCTTAAATCATAATTTTCAACAGGTAAAGCTATAAAATGTTTTGCAATCTTCATCTTAAATAACAACACTGAGAGTATTTATAGGGTGATCAGAGTATATATAGATAGAGAACTATGGTTAAACGTAAACAGTTACAATCAAGTCGTCGTCGTCATCACAAAGGTGGAGATTTAGTTTCGTTAATTAATAAACTTCCATTTGAACTTCATTTACCTGGTGGATACGAATATTGTGGACCAAACACAAAACTAGAACAAAGACTACAACGAAATGATAAGGGAATTAATCTTTTAGATCAAGCTTGTAAAGAACACGATATAGCATACGCAAAAAATAATAATCTACAGGAAAGACATAAAGCGGATCAGATATTGGAGGATAAAGCTTGGAAACGAGTTAAATCCCAGGACGCTACATTAGGTGAAAAAGTAGCTTCATTGTTTGTCACTGCAGTCATGAAAGGAAAACGTAAACTTGGTATGGGTGTAGGAATTAAAAAAAGTCGTCGTGGTGGTAAGAAAAAACCTAAAAAACGTATAATTCAAACACCGATGAAAATAGGTGGATTTTTACCATTAATATTACCACTGTTGGGTGCATTAGGAGCTCTGGGAGGTGGAGCAGCTGGAATTGCAAAGGCAGTAAATGATGCAAAGTATAACAATCAACAATTAACTGAACAAAAACGACATGATATGGCTATGGAATTGAAAGAGGGAAAAGGTTTGAAAAAAAAAACATCAAAAAAAGCCAAGAAGACATAAAGGAAAAGGTCTTTATCTAAGACCATACAAAGGAGAAGGAACAACAAAAAACTGAAATTGCCCCATCGTGGGCTTACCGATAAAGATCTGTGGAAATATGTTAAAATATTGAAAATACCTTTTTTTAGGGGAGTTTTCATGAGAGATAATTTACCGAAGAAAATTCATAAACATGTATGTGGTATTTTGAATATAGATACAGTTAGAGGAGATGGAACACATTGGACATCATACATAAAATCAGACAAGGAAATTATTTACTTTGATAGTTATGGAAATTTACCTCCACCAATGGAATTGATTAGGTATTTTCATAGTAACGGTCCAGTATATATAACATACAATTATGATAGACTACAGAACAATTCGTATAGTTGTGGTCATCACTCACTTCAATTCATACATAAATATTTCAATCATATTTAAACACTTATTTAGTTGAAATGTCATTTTCTGTTACACTTAGTGGTGCATCATCTATTCTTAATTATAATTTCAATCCTCCCATTTACTTGGATGATAAATATGACTATGAAGTTGGTTTAGTTAATTTCAATAGTTTCAATACAATACCAAATATTGATGAAACTAACAATAGATTCATTTTTGGAGGTCCTACTATATATGATACAATAATTATACCTAAAGGTGCTTATGAACTTAATGAAATAATTCAATATATTAAACAACACATGCTTATAGTAGCATCAGATTCAACAATTGACATAGTCCCAAATCTAAACACATCTCACGTATCAATTTCTAGTAATAAGACAATTTCATTCTTAACTGATGACTCAATTGGTAAAGTATTTGGATTTGAAAAAGTTTTGTTAACTCCCAATGAGATACACACCTCTACAAAACCTATAAATATTTTACAAGTTAATTCTATTGGAATAGATTGTGACATTGCTGTTGGATCATATCTCAATGGACATCCTGTTCACATTATCCATCAATTTTTTCCTACTGTTCCTAGTGGCTATAAAATAGTTGAATCTCCTCAAAATATCTTGTATTATCCTGTAAGTGTTAAAACAATTAACAACATAACAGTAAAAATTATTGATCAGAGTGGTAACGTTATAAATTTTCAAGACGAGGAGATTACTATTACTTTACATATTCGACAACAAAAATGGTCTTAAAATTTTCCCATCCATATGCTGAAAAAAACTATAAAAGATTGATAAGTAAACCGTCTACAATTAGTTTGTGTGAGAGAATAGCCGTTATAACGCCTAAAAATAAACGTTTTTTAAAATCACTCGGTTTTAAGTTATTAATATAAATGGATATATTACAAGTCACTGATGAGCCCTTCAATGACATGGCTGTGGAGGATTATGAATATCACACATACCAACCATATATTACCGGAAAGTTGAATTATAATGATGAGATTCGTATTGTAGTGCAAGATTTAGATTGTATAACATATCCGGCTGATAGTTATCTTGAGATTACGGGGAAAATTTTAACTGAAACCAACACAGTACCTACAAAATTGAAATTCATCAATAATGCAATAGCTTTTTTATTCCGTGAAATTCGATATGAACTGAACGGTGTTGTAGTTGATTCAGTAAGAGATATTGGCCTTGTTTCAACAATGAAAAATTATTTATCTTATAATTCAAATGAAAGTATTTTTCTAAATAGTTCTGGATGGTTTCCTAAGGAAGACGTCAAGTTGTCAGACAAACATGGAAATTTTAACGTGTGTATACCCTTGAAATTATGGTCAGGATTCTTTGAAGATTTCAATAAAATAATCTTAAACATGAAACAAGAGTTAATATTGGTGAGATCTAATGATGATAGAGACTCAGTCACACATACAGATGAAACGGAAAAACCTAAAATTGAATTAACTCACATCAGTTGGAGAATTCCTCACGTGAAACCGAATATAAAACATGAATTACATCTAAACAAAATTATTCAAAGTAACCAGGAACTACCGATAAAATTCAGATCTTGGCAATTGATTGAGTATCCCAGCTTACCGAAAACGTCTCGCCACACTTGGGCCGTAAAAACTAGTACAAAGGTAGAGACACCTAGACACATTGTAATTGGATTTCAAAATAATGGTAGGGGTAACATAAAAGAAAATATGAGTCATTTTAAACATCTGAATTTGAAAAATATTAAGGTATTTCTCAATTCTGAGAAGTATCCATACAATGATTTACTTTTAGATTTTACAAACAATAGTTTTGCTACGTTATATAAAATGTTTGCTGATTTTCAAACTTCTTATTATAGCCGTTTGAACAGTGAACCTATTTTCACACCTGACGAATTTAGAGATACAGCTCCCTTAATTCATATAGATTGCTCAAGGCAGAAGGAACTAATACAGTCTGGATCTGTAGTTCTTCGTATAGAATTTGAGTTAAATGCTCCCATTACGAGTGATATTTCTGCATATTGTTTGATCTTTCATGAAAAACAATTTTCCTATAATCCATTAACTAAAATTGTTAAGCAATACTGATGTAGAAAAAACATAGCGCGCATGATCAACATGCAATATAAAAGTAGGGTTACTACATATTCTTCATTAAATATGAATACCCATGAGTATCAAATTGCTCTTAGTCAGTTTCTTTTTAAATTAACACGTCTCAAACGTGACATAAAATATTATGAACAATATAAAGGTGCGGTAACTAAATTGCAACAATTACAAATATGAAAGTTGTTTTAGATGTTCAAGGTTTTAAGATTGAAAATAATAAATTTATCGTTAAAGAATTTGCAGCATATGATGGTCATCAAGTATGTCACTATATTTTCAAATCACCATTTCCTCTACATATGTTACCTCCAGACTTACATAGACAAGCAACTTGGTTAATGAAAAATCATCATGGAATCGATTGGAATAGTGGTTATACACATTCATACAAATTCAAAAATATCGTAAAAGACATTACTGAAAATGCTGACATGGTTTTCGTGAAAGGAAAAGAAAAGGCTAATTTCATTCAAAAATATTCCTCCGCACCTGTATATGAATTAGATGAAGATCCACCATTAGCAGCCTCGACACCAAAATGTTTTTATCATAAGATTAATCCATCTATTTGCGCTTTAAAAAATGCTTATACATTATATGAACATTTTATAATGGATGAAAAATAAAAGAATATTATTTAATTAACTTGTTTTATTTACTACAAACCGTTGAGTAAAACTTATATTGTGCAAATACTCTTACCATTTTAAGTAAGGTATATATTACAATAATAATTAATAAAATCAATATTATATATGTTAAAATGTATAATTTATCAACTTTTTCGCTTATGTTTGTCTTGTCCATAGGAATATCATCTATAATCACATTCTGCCATTGGGTTTGATCACCTTCAGAATTGTCATTAAATATTATTTTTAATTTGTAACTAAAATATGATAAATTCGTTTCTGGAATTTCAATATGGTATACAGAGAGGTGACCATTATTTGTTTTTGTTATACTTAACAAACTCCATGTTGTTCGATTACAGTCTTCTCTTGTATTTTTCATATCAAAACATATTGCAACATGTTTTGCATTATCTGGTACATTTGTGTACAGCATATTATTTGAAACGGCAACCAAAATAATAAAGTTTAAATTTAAGGAAGTCATTCTATTCAGATTTATATTACCTTCTTCTTATACTGAGGATGTTGTAAGACTGACGGTCTTATAATTATTTTCTTCTAATATTCTAGTCTCGTTGTCGTGGAGGTAAAAAATATCCGCAATATATCTCTTTTTCATCTAATGGGTCTAATTCACGAAACCAATTACTATCTATGTATTCGGGAAATTTTCTAAGTGGTCTTGTTTGATAACATTCAGCTGTACACAAACCAATTATTAATTTTTGTTTACAACTCCAAATTTTTCCAAGTTTAAAAGTTTTACGTAACACTTTTCTACAAACTAAACAAACTATTGTTTCAAAAATTCTACACTTAGGTGGATCAAATAGATTATTCATTCTGCAAACTATTATACTAACATTTTTCAACAATATGTTTACAATTTCAATGATTTCCTTCACTGGATTTTTAATAACAGGATGGTTATAGCAAAGTATAATATGTATTATAGACTATCCCATTGAAAATATATTCTTTCATATATAATTAATGTATTATCACCTTATAGATTTTTTTAAAAAACTAATAAACTATCTAAAATGACCTCAATAATAATTGCATACCTATTGCGTAAGACTCCGGACTGCATTAGTTGCCTCTGGCGGATTTTTAATAAGAAAGGATTCCTATTTGAAAATATATTCATAATTAATATTCACCATATACTGAGTGTTAGGAAATTCATATTTTTTATTTAATATATTAAAGGTAGATTAAAAATAATATCATTTGGAGTAATTGGTTAAGGCTATTCAAACGATACATCGTTTTGAAAATTCTATTCATTAACTTTCATATGAAGATTAAAATTGATCAAAGATACTAATATTAGACGTGTTATAATAAAACTGGACAATGTCACCTGATTTTTTCAATGTACTCCAATGATACACTCTATATATGTGAGACGTATCTAGATACCATTTTCAACGATATATGTCACTTCTCTTTGTACTCTAATCATATACCTATGTAACAATATACCTATGTAGACTTAGTCTATTTTCAAACCATGCACTCTTTTTTATACCTTTATTTTAATCCAACACTTATGAGTGCGAATAGCTATGTTCGTTAGACGCTTTGTTTCAGACGCGAAGGTTGCTGGTTCGTGTCCGGACTCTGGTGGAAATTTTTTCAAAGTGGTCATTTGGGTGGGCCAATGGGGGATGGGTAAGTGTGATATTTGGGTGGGCCAATGGGGATTTGGGGATGGGTAAGTGGGGGATTTGGGGATGGGTCAATGGGGGATGGGTCAATGGGGATTTAGGATGGATATTTGGGGATCCTTAATATTTGTGGGTGGGCCAATGGTCCTCTGGGGATTTTAGGATGGATATTTGAGTGGTCCACTGGGGATCCTTAATATTTGTGGTCCTCTGGAGATCCTAATTTGGGTGGTCCACTGGGGATGAGTCTATGATGGTTCACTGGGGATCCTAAATATTTGTGGGTGGGCCAATGGTCCTCTGAGGATCCTAAATGGATATTTGGGTGGTCCTAAATATTTGGGATGGGCCTATAGGTTGGTGGTTGTTTTATCTATATACTAGACGTTAAGGCCTTTTAGACGAGATGTCGTATGCTATGATTAGTTAATTTTAGTAGGAGGGGTGGTGTGAGGGGGGATGAACGGGGGTTGTTAGAATTTTTTAAGTATTTTTTAAATACACTGGACGTTAAGGCCTTTCAAACGATACGTCGTTTGCCGCGATTAGTTGCGTCCGGTTTCAGTCCGGTTGCCGGTGTGAACCCACCTTAGAACCAAAATTTGCCAGAACGAACCTTAGATTTTCTTATGGAGAATACCATGTTAAAATCACGATTTTGGTCTAGAACTGTCATAGCATAGTTACTTTTGTCAATGCAATAAAGAGGAAGTTAATTTTTAAAGATATTCTACTATTTTCACTACAGTTTCACTTTCCGAATACTTGTGAGATACTCTCTTCATGGTAATCTTCCTTTTTCTCCTCTAATAACCAATTTTCTAACAAAACCCGTCCTTTTCCATATTGTTTTAAATGTTCGATAGTTTATAATTTCAATAGAAAGACATTGTCATGTTCTACTTTTGACGATATCTCCCCAAATATTTAAAAATTCAATGCATAAAATGAACAATTCTCCAAAGGATTACACAGTTGAATTTAATGTTTTTCAAACCTTGCAATTACATTACATCACGTGTGCGTAAAGTAACATTTTTCACACGAGTGTGAAAAATCACTCTCGCACGAGTAATGTACATTATTTTTCCTACGATCACGTGATAATTTCACCAAATAATGTGTAATCAATAACTATCATTAGTAACAAAAATTCAAGTAGTTAAAGTAGGTTATTACAATAATCAATTGGTTGGATAATTATAGAAGTTGAAAGTAAAATTATTATTGTTCATCATACTTAATACATACTTATCATAAATACCTTTCAAGATGATTACATTTTCCGACCATTATAACAGGTGGTTTGGATTAGTTGGTACAACATCGGACTTCTAACGAAGAGTACGCGGGTTCGAGCCCGACCGCGTCATAAATATTTTTTAATCAAGAAAATGACAAAAATTCAACTTTTCAAAATAGATCGCTTCAAATTTATAGATTATATTATATGGACAAATCAACTTGGGAAATACGCATTTGACATATACATAAATTTGCGGGGTAATTTCAACATTCAATTTGACAGATTTTCTATCCGTACACGTACGGATAAGTTTTTTTTTCCGTACGCGTATGAATAAAGGCCACTTTCCATAGAACTGGACAGTGCGATATATGTCACTTTCCTATGTGATCGTAGGAAAACTTATGTTTGTTCTCCCGACAGCCTTTTTATTTCACTTATCACAATTTTTCAAAAGCACTGGTATTCCATTAACATTTTCTGCACTGTATTTTGTTCCTCTACCTTGGTATTCCTTCAACAGTTAATGACTCGTTTACTTTACTACTCCTATGAAGAAAATGTTGAGCATTTAATACCATGTTAATATAAAAGTAATAAGCCTTTAAATGAATACATTCTTCGTGAACATTTTGCTATCCTTACTGTTAATAGTATTGTAAGTAAGTTGTCAGGCAAACCATTATTTTCTGTTTTAGATATAAAAGAGGGATTCTGGCAAATTGTTTTGAATAAAAAGTTTTCACATCTATATACTTTCTGCTCTCCATTTGGCAAATATAAATTCAATAGGCTACCATCAGCACCATACATTTTTCAACAGAAAAAATCTGAAATATTTGGGGTCATTGAAAAGGTTGATTGTCTATTAATAATAATCTCTGGTATAAATGAGTATGAACATGATATTGCCCTGAGAAAAGTTCTAGAATCAGCATCTGATAATAATATTGAATGTAATTATGACAAATTTCAATTTGAAATGACACAAGTTTCATTCATGGGATATCAAATTTCTGAAGGATTACTTGAATCAGATCTTAAAAATGTTGAAGTTGTTTGTTTATTAGAATCCCCTTGAAACAAGTAAGATGTTCTTACAGTTTTGGGCATGGTGAATTTTTTTTCTAAATTTATTCCCAACTTATCTTCTATTACAGCCATTTCAAGAAATCTTACCAGAAAAGATATTTTTTTTCCTGGAGTATAAAGCATGAAGACGAGTTAAAACACACATTTTTGATCCAAACGAAGAAATTATTCTTCAATGTGATGCATCTGGTAAAGGCCTAGGTTGTTGCCTCCTACAAGAAGGTCACCCGAATTCATTTGTCTGACAAGGGCAGAGACAAAATATGTACAAATGGAAAAAAAGCTGTTGTCAATTGTCTTCGCATTTGAGAAATTCCATTATTTTGTATATGGATATAAAGTGAGAGTTCAAACTAACCACAAACCTTTGTTAGCTATTTCCAATAGACTTGGACAAAGTAATTGCACGGTTGCAGAGAACGTTACTCAATTTGCTGGAATATGGAATAAATTTTGATTATCTGCCTTGTGAAGATATGGGGATAGTTGATACATTATCTATGGCATTTTTAAGGGATAAGGTCTCAGATGATCCAGAAAAGGATTGTTGTACACTCCTTATCAAACAATATTCCAATGTTTGATGAAAAGAAAAAACTTTTTCAGACAGAAATAAACAATGATAAAGTCCTAGCTCAAGCTATAAGTCTTTCAATAACACTTGGCCTATAACTGATGAAAACGTGGATACAGAATTGAAGTTCTTTCATAGATTAAGAGAAAAAAATATACTTGTCATACCACATTTTGGTATTAGCAAATCAAAATCTCGAGCTAGACAATAACTTTATTGGCCTTAGTTAAATAAAGACATTGAAAATGTTATAAAGCTAGGTGTGGAAAATGCCAGACATTTCAGAATGCTAATCACGAGCCTTCAATTGGTCATCAAATACCAAAAAGAACATGGCAATGTCTTCTCTGCTTTTTTGAATTCAACAAATTAAACTACTTGTTAATTGTTGATTCATACTCAGAGTGGGTTGAAGTGAAGCAAACCAAATACAAGAGTTCAGAAGAAGTTATAGAATTTTGTATGGAAAAATTCACACAGTTCGGTGCCCCTGAAAATCAGAGAGTTTGTATAAATTTGCCAAACAGTGGGACTTTCAAATTATCCCCAGTAGCCCACATCATCACCAGTCAAATGGACTGGCCGATACATATGTTGGCATTATTGATCAAATGCTACGTAAAGCAAGTTCTGTAAAAGATCTATAATTACTTCTTTTGGAATATGGTAACACTCCATTAACTAATATAGAATTTTCCCCATCTCAACTGTTTTTGAACAGAATCCTAAAAACCAAGTTACCAACTTCTGAAGAGAACCTAAAACCTAAATTAATTAAACTAATTAAACTCCAGAATAAATTCATATCAAATCAAGAAAATCAAAAATATTACTTTGACTTGGAATTTTACTTTGATTTTGGAAACACTTGAAAAAAATGATGATGTACTAATAAGAAAAAATAAAAATGGTAACTAGTGAAGTAATAGATAAAGTAAATGATAGGTCTTATGTCGTTAAAGATTCAAATGGTAGTTTATTATTCATCTAATATCTGAACACTACACTAAGCAGGTTTATATAACAGACTACAGTAAAATACGCCCAAGGGACAGACATGCAAATTGCAGAAGTGACATGTTTTTGTCACGGAACAGGTATGTTTTGACAGTTGACGCGTGAAAATTGTGGGAAACTTTTGTTTACTTGCCTTTGGTCATTTTTCAAACGATTGACTCTGAAATCGCATTGAGAAATTAGAAAAATTATCAAGCTACATTTAATAATATTTCTATTTTACAGATCATCATTTGGATTTTACTGAATTTTACGATACCATTTAGATACTATCTGGTATTTTATTAATTATTTCAAGTTATTCTCAGTGGTAGAAGGCAATGGATCATTTAGAACCAGAAATACTTCAAGCATTGTGTGCCCTTTGTGGGAAAGGTTTTGCTACAGTTAAACTACTTAATCGACATATGGGAAGAGAATATTACTACCATCATTTCAAGCTCTGTAGAAAATGGTCATATAATTTGTTCATTATGTGATCAAAGCATCAGTTTTCGAACCTATGAGGAGTTAGGAAATCATCTTAAAGAAAATCATAATGTAAGTATCGAAGTTTCCAATTTAATATTTTCTAGCAAACCAGAGTTTGAGAAATGGAAGGATTTGGAAGAAATTGAAACTACTTATGCATTGGAAAGGACAAGACAAAGGAAATAATATAAGGAAATATGTTATATTTGTAATAGGAGTGATAATAGAGGTAAATTTTTATAACATATTCATAGTCAGATATGTTTATACAAATATTTATATTTTAAGGATATAAAACCAATTATAGAAAGCGCACAGAAAAATCTGGCGGCACCATCAAACTTAAGGGGGTGTGTCCATCCAGATTATTGTGTAAGTTTTATAATGATGGGAAAGTAAGTGTGGTTTTCTGGAGGACACATGTGGGTCATAACACAAATGAGTTACGGAGTAAACATCTTTCAAATTCAGAAAAGAATGTTGTAATTGATAAATTGCACTTACGGGTAACAACTAATAGAATTTTAGAAGATGCAAGGAAATTGAATACTCCAACACTGCAAAGGATAAATTTAGTAAACAGGGATGATTTGACATATTTAAGTAGGAAACATAATATTAACAAAAAAAGAGATCAAAATGAAATGGTGGCAGCTGCACTGAAAGTTCAGGAATGGAATGCTAAGGGGAAAAATTTTGCTTTTTTCTTTAAACAAGAAGGTAAGATGTTGGAAGTTTTAGAAAATATTGTGAATTCTAATTCTCAGTTTTCCAACTTGGAGTGTTTTCATTTTTGCTGTTTTTTACCTAAATAGTTAAAAAATAAAAAAAAAAACTGTAAAATTGTAAAAAAAGTAAAAATCGAGTCATTCAGAGTTGGGGAAGTTTAATTCTTACATTTATACTTATAGGTACTATACCTAGTTTATATAGAAAAATTGAGGAAACTATATTTGTAAAGATTCAATAGGTATTCCGTAAATGTAATTATTTGGTGATGGTAATATTTGAAATGGTGACGGTTTTATCATAGGAGAAACTCATAATGTACTCAAGAAAGAAGATTTTGCCATAGGTTTTATGAATTCAACAATGGAGGATAAGCTGAAACAATTTGCAAACATTATTTGTATGGATGGAACTCATGGTACAAATAGAAAAGGAATGGATTTGACAATAATGCTTATAAAAGATGACAAAAATGCAGGATTTCCAGTGGCATTTTTCTTAACAAATAGGTTGGATCAACAAGTTCAGGAAGTATTTTTAGGTAGGGAAGAAGGTGATTTTATATGTATTTTATTTCCAACAAAAATATTACTTTCAGATGCTCTTAAAGATAAAATAAAAGAAGAAATTAAACCAGATTATTTTATGAGTGATGATGATCCGAAGTATTTCAATGCATGGGTAAAGATCATGGGAAATAAACCAAAAAGTCTGTTGTGCACATGGCATGTAGTGAAGAATTGGAATATCCAGGGAAAAAAGAAAATCAAAGATGCTTTTTTTAAAAGTAACATGAAAACTGAGATGAAGAAGATTTTAAATGAAACTGATGAAGACAAATTTTTATCCCTAACAAATACCTACTTGCTAAAACTACAGGAAGCAAATAAAACAGATTTTGTGACATATTTGTTAAAGTATATATACTAGAATGTACAATTATAATAATATATTATAATATTAACACTTATGTTTTAGTTATTATTTTCAAAATGAAGAACGAATAAACATGTGGGCCCATTATTATAGAAAGAATGCTGGAATAAACACAAATATGGCAATAGAAACTTTAAACAACATGCTGAAAACGAACCAGTTAAAAAGGAATGCTAGGGTTACAATTGAGAAGTTGCTTGATGCTATAGAAGACTTGGTGGATGTTAAAATGTGGAAGAGGATTTTAGTCATAGAGAGACCTAATGCCAATAATTATTAAGATAGAATTATAATAAAAGCATATAAAATAGCAGAAACAATGAAGAGGGAGGTAGAGGTAGTAAAAAGTTTAGGAGTATTAGGAAAATTTCAGGTAAAATCTACAAGAGACAAAAAATTTTATAACTGAAGGTTCAACAAAGTTTGTGAGAGTGAATGTAGGACATTATATTGTAGGGTATGTAAAATTTGTATTCATCTCTACATATGTGATTGTCCTGAGTATACAGTGAGAAATACCTTGTGTAAGCATGTACACTTGGTACGAATGTGCGAGGAGCGGATGGGCACTAATTCTGTTTTAGATGAAACTGTGAAAAACTTAGAAGAAAATTCATTGACCCAACATAGTCATGGCATAGAAATCAAAAAATTTTTGGAAGATAAAACAGAAGATGTAGAACAGATTCAGGATGAGAATAAACTTCTAATTCAGAAGACTAATTTTTGTAATTGGGTTAATACATTAGATAGTGGAGCATTCGACTTTTTTTTATCAATTCCTCTAAATTTTGTAATATTGGACATGATCTACCTATTAGCAATGTGAGAATTGCTTAAATATAACTAATTTTAGTTCAAATGTTTAAAATTAAGTTTTCCAACCTTGTTTAATATTAAAATTGATATCTTGATCTATCACTTCATTCCTCTATCAACAAAACAAACTTACAGATTCGCCTTAACTAGAACAATAACCATTTATTTAAATACTGTTTCAGTCTAATTTATGAACGAAAAAGTTATGCAGGTACGTAAATTAATTTCACAGTATTTTTAATGTGTTAGGTGTATTTTAAAAAATTCTTTAAACAACAATAGGCAGACATATAATTAAATTTTAAACCAAATAAAAAATATAATATACCCACAAATTTAACACATCTCTAATCATAATACTGAACTTTCCATCTTATTCTCTTCCATTATTTTTATATTTATAGTTATCCAACTAACAAAAAACTACGGCAAGACAACCAAAAAATTTAGAACCAATATAAATGATCATTATGTGAAACGTCAATTAAGCAAGAGATTAAGCACGCGAGTAATACAATGTAAATGTACCTAACGATTATACCAAAAAGGTCATTCTGTTACCTTGAAATATGCAAAGCGACAAGAAAATATATGTTTTTCAAAAAGCCAATAGCACAGATTTGGCACAGACAAGGCGATACAGCCTCTTTTCCATTTGGAGATAACTTCATTGTAATCGTAATTAGTTTAGTGAGGTAAATGTAAAATAAATATTACCTATATTATTATACGATACGGTAAAACACATTTTATATTAGGCACATAAAGCAGTTCTTCAAATAGATCACTTATCCTTATCCGTATACGAAGCGTAACGCAGATACGTGATTAATCAAATAGAAGTATAAAGCAAATGCGTTCGTAACGTTATAGTAAGACACTATTACATTGACATCTACCAAAAAATAGTGACCTTTCGCGTTCCTTGCTTTTCCCAATATTTTTCAATCATGGATGCAATTTTGGATCCAATGTTAATTGATGAAGCAGAAGATGACGACAATTTGGATGATCTTGTGTTTATGCATATTTTGCACGATGATGAAATGTTGGGTAACAAAGCGGTACTCTTTAGAATATTTGATTTGCAACTACACAACAACACTCTTTTCCTATTTATGTTCAGATTTTCATTACAAGACATACCAAGACCTTCTAGACCCAATTGTGGTGAATAGGGTCACTTAACATTTTTTCGACCAACTTGTTTTGGCAGTATATCAAATCTGATAAAGTTTGAGAAGCATAAGTTATTGGCTCAACTACTGGACTCTGTACATGCCTTAGAAGGCTGGCATATCCAAACAGACTGGTGGATTTGGAACCGATATTTGGGTAATTCTCTACAGCTTTAGTGCAACTTGTAAGTTTGTCTGCAGTTAAATTGAACAACAATGGGAATATGAACTAGACAACCTAGGCAACAACCAGTTTTTAACACAAAACAAGTTGAGACAATATGCACATGTAAGTAAGCTAGACTCTTCTATGTAAAGCAACCATAAAATATGATAAACTTGTCAAAACAAGCAATACACCTAATAATAGTGCAATGCTTGATCAACAGTTGGACAGTCAATATGGATCAGGCATAAGTTATCATTAAGCAACTGTGGTAAAAAATATCTCATGTCAAACAGAGCTGAAAATAACAATTTTGTTCCTTTTGGGCAGTTTTTGAAAAAGGGTGTCCTCTTCCTAACTGTTGGTGGTTCAAAGATGGTACTGCTAGAGCCGTTTGCAGACCGACTTTAAACCAAAAAGAATTTTAATCGGGACATAAAAAAATGCATAGCCTGAAATACCAAGGCGTAGTTATAGATTTGAAAGGGCATATGCTGGAAGGCGACAAGAGAATCAAAATTTCTCGAAGAGCTCCAGAATCACGTTACATTTGCCGGAGTAGTCTTTGTTTTATATGGAGACGAAGGATATGGTCTACATGCTTCACTACTTCGTCCTCATATACAAAATTAAATTTCGCAAAAGCCTAATAGGCAAATATTCAACAATGCTATGAGAGCAATGAGGGTCACAGTTGAATGGAGACTCGGCAAAATCGGAGAAATATTTGCCTTTGTGTATTTCAGAAAAAATCAAAAACTTTTATGGCAGGAATTAAGTCAAATGTATAGAGTGGCAACAATACTAACCAACTGCCACACTTGTCTATATGGTGGAAATCCCAATCGATATTTTCACATTAACTACCTATACATTGAAGAGTATCTACAAATATAACTAAAATTTATTTTGTATTCAAATGTAGATGTATGTAAATTCATTATATTGTACAGGTTATTATTTTTTTGTGTATAACGGAAAGAGGAAAAATCAGTTACTTTTAATCATTGAAAATAGGTACTTCAGTACATTCATCTCATTTCCCACAGTTATTCAGTTATAAACTCCTTGAAATAAAATAGTTTTACACTCAAAAAAATTATTAATGAAGGAGTATTGCACGAAAGACATCTTATAAAAATAAAAATCAAACTTAAAAGATAAGTGTGAAACCAACAATCTAATAACGAATGACTATTGAAAAATATGCAACAGTCTTATTAAAATAAGGAAATCTCTATTAACAAAAAATACCATTGCACACACTTATATAATAGTATATTATTAAACGAGCAATTTATGATAGCCATAATTCACGATGGGTGACGTTTGCGTCACGGGCCGCAGGCGAGGGGCGCGAGTCACCCAAGTGAATTATGGCCATAAATTGCGAGTAGAATACTATACTTTGTGCACGACACTTAATTTATTTATTAATAAATAAAAGTCAGTAGCGATTTGGCATATTACTAACCTCAAAATGTTGTGGCAGCTACTTCAAATAATTTGACATATATAGAGATGGGCGATACTGTAGAAAGTATCAATACAACGTACCGTTATAAATATATTGTTTTGAAATACTTAATATTAGGAAATATCGTTATGAAAAGTATCAATACTAAAAATTACAATATTTTATAGATACGATATATGTCAGAAACAAATTTCCTGAACAAAATACACAGATTTAATAGTTTATTTCATATTGTACCACCATCTCTAGTCGTGTATTATGAACCATAATACACTACAGTGTATTATTAACCATAATTCACGACAGTTGATATATGGGTACCATATACCTTTAGTTAGGAGGTAAAATATTGACTTATTATTAGGCGGTCGTGGACAAATAAATGAAAAACAAACTTTCAATTCGAAATGAAAATGTTAACAAAACATGAACTAATGACTATTAAGAAATATAAATCAGTCTTCTCAAAATAAGAAAACCTCCATTACCAAAAAAAGGCTATTACACAAAAGCCATCTCATCAAAATAAGAAACACTTTGAATTCAAAAGAAGCAGCAACCTATTTAATTACTATTAAAAAATATGAATCAGTCATTTCTGAATTGCTTTAATTCCAATTTATATCAGCTTTTGTTGGTTTTCTATTGATGTGAGCTGGTTTGTTATAATTTTCATGCCTTTTTTCCATAATTTCAAGTATTTTCTCTGTTTTCTTTTTCTATAATATAAATTTCTGCTCCTCCAAATCCAGTTCCCTTTTCCTTATCTCGTACCATCTATCTTTTTTCTTTTCTGGGTCTTTTATTGATGAATATTTTAAGTTGTTTCTGCCCCTTGAATGTACTGAAAAGTGAGACTTAATTACCTTAGCTATGTTCAAGTTTAGTGGCAACTACTTACCGCAAGTTCGACTACTTCTGCCCCTAGTGATTATTTCTCTCCCTGTCTTAGAAATAAACAAAAGCTCAATATTTTCAACATCTTGATTGATCCTGGTCATTATCTAGTATCGTGTGTTGAGATTGTTCCTGGTCATTATCTAACCAAGAAAGACGAAACTTCAGCCTTTGATGGTGTTATCGGAATTAATGCTTTAATAACAATGAATTTCAATATTGACTTGAAGAATAAATGGCTAATTAGTGATAACTCCATAATTCCTCTTGAATTTAGGAAGCCGTCTGATATAAGGTTTCGGATTTCAGTTGGCACATATGAAAGAGTTTTGAAAAGAATCCCTGTTACTACTCCTAATGGTGAAATTTTAATCGATAAAACTATATTAGGTGATGTTTATACACCAGAATCACTAACTTAGGCCAAAAATGGATTCGCTTCAGTTGAATTCATTAACGAGACCAATAAAAATATATGCATTAAATTATTGAGACCGATAAATTCTATTCCTTATGTACAGGATTTATATGAAACTTATAAATTTGAATGTTTTAATAATTCATTTAAAGATAATTTGAAGAAGAATGATATTCAAAATTTGATTAGAATGACACATATGAACAGCGAAGAGAAAAAAAAGTATAATAAATTTATGCCGAAAATTTCCAGAAATATTTTTAAAACCGGGTGACCCACTTACATTTAGGTCTAAGGTTAAACATGTCATGAAAACCAAAGACGAAGCTCCTGTTCATGTAAAATCATATAGGTATCCTTACACTCATAAAGAAGAGGTGAATCGACAAATAGAAGATATGCTGGAGAAAGGTATTATTATACCTTCTTCTAGTCCTTGATCCTCTCCAATATGGCTAGTGCCAAAGAAAATGGATGCTTCGGGACAGCAAAAAGGCGTCTCGTAGTAGAATACAGGAAGCTAAATGAGAAAACAATTAGCGACCATTACCCTATCCCAAATATTAATGAAACATTAGATACATTGGGTAGAGTCCAATACTTCAGTACACTTGATCTTGCTAGTGGTTTCTACCGAATAGAAATGAGTAAGTGTTCTATTAATAAAACTGCATTTAATGTCGATAATGGAATATATGAATTCCTTAGAATGCCAATGGGTCTTCACCCAGTTCATTTCAAAGAGTCATGGCCGAGGTCCTAAAAGACCTCCAAAACAAAATATGTCTTGTATACATGGATGACATAATTATTTTCAGCACTGGATTGCAAGAGTACATCCAAAATTTAAAATTGGTTTTTGAAAAATTGAAAGAGGCGAGCCTAAAAGTCCACTTGAACAAATGTGAATTTCTGCGCAATGTGGTAGAATTTCTAGTACATGTTGTGACATCACAGGGTATTAAACCAAATCCAAAAATGATTCATGCTATAAATAACTTTCCAATTCCAAAAACCCAGAAAGAAATAAAATTATTTCCCTGACTTCTTGGTTATTACCGAAAATTTATCCGAAATTTCGCAAAACTAGCAAAACCTTTAACAAACTGTTTGAAAAAAGATAATAAAGTTGAACACACTAAAGAATTTATCGATTGCTTTAATAATTGTGAAAATCTACTAATATCAGAGCCCATATTGGCTTATCCCGATTTTGAAAAACCTTTCGAAATTATGACAGACGCATCTATGTACGCGATAGGAGCAGTACTGAGTCAAGATAATCACCCTATATGCTACGCCCCCCGTACCTTACACTCTGCCGAAATTAATTATTCGACAATAGAAAAAGAAATACTTGCATTTGTTTGGGGATGTAAGTATTTTCGTCCATACTTGTTTGGCCGCGTTTTTAATATTTTCACCGATCATAAGCCATTGGAATGGTTATTTTCTCTTAAAGAGCCGAATTCACACCTTATGCGTTGGCGGCTGGAATTAGAAGAATTCGAATATACTATTAAGTATCAAAAAGGTAAACTCAACCAGGTGGCAGATGTTTTGTCAAGAGCACCTCCCAACCACGATTTTAACGCTTTAGAAACCGCTTCATTAGACGTTAATATAGATGATATCGATTCTATAATTCAACAAGAAATTGAAAACCTGACAGAATTGCCAAATCTGTCACCTAATGACGTTGACAATACACTAAACGAAAATAATAATACATTGAATAATCAAAATAGAATAAATATAATCCAAAATGTCCAGATCCAACCCCCGCTATTAGACAATATTTCAAACAGCGATTTAGAAACAGTACATACCTCTATAGAGCATCCAATCTTTTCCATACCATTACGGATAGACCAGTGAACCAATCCAAAAATCCAATAATTTTAACTTGCGGTGATAATTAGTAATTGTTGTGTATTCAGATTAATGAATAAGACCAGCAGTCGACTGAGATGAATACTTTTATTAATTCTTTAATTTACACAGCTACAACATGATAGGTAGATACAAGTCGACTCGTTGACAACTGTCATGTCAGTAGTATGACAGTGGTCATTGTCGCAATGTTACCAACATATATTATAAAGCTACGTTCACAACATCCCCCCTTCTAGAGGTTAAGTCTATTGATTGGTTTTAATGCCCTACCAAATCGCGACACTTTTGGAGTTTCACTTGTTGGCATTACTTCAGGCTTTTGAATATGTTGAATTTCACTTTTTGTGCCTGGCTCTTTATTACAAGGGTGAGACAAAACACTATGTTGGGGTGAATCACTGTCTGTTGAAACCTGTGATGGTGATAAGGAGGGAAGTACACTTGATTCACTGACATTAGTATTCAGGACACTTTCATTTTCACTTTGCACAGATCGTAAATCATTACTGGTGGTAAAATTATCACTCATATCGGAACGTAACGAATCAGCGTGAACAAACTTGATGCGAGGCCCTACTTGTACCAAATA
>CAJUYG010003347.1:0-12369 GCA_910591675.1 Galerucella calmariensis
AAAGTAAAATTATGCAAATTTTCACCCTATTAGATAGTTGTTTACTACGGAAGTTATAACTATTGTTACAACAGGTGAATAAATAGTCCATTAAATAAAATCTACATCTTTTCTAGCTTTTTGTTGCATTTTTAATTTTTTTAATAGATAAAATAATGAAGATATTTTGATATAACCCTGTTCATTCTTTAAAGTAGTGTAATAAAACAACTATCAAACCACCCGGGTTTGATGTAAAAAAATATATCAAATAAAATTCTTTCATCTACAAATGACTTAAAACTGTAGCCGTCACCTTTATCGTCATCTTCATGTGACCTGCAACCGATGCCATCCTCATCAACATCATCTACTCACCAGTTAACTCCAAATAACCCCACTGGACCGGCAATTTTAAGTAATTTACAGAATGCAACAAATTGTGCTTCTAATATTAATATTTACAATAATAATTTATGATAATAATAATAGTTTTTGGTTAGTTTTGTATATGTATGTTGGAATAAAATAACTTGAAAAATGGGTTGGTATACTTTTTTGTATATGCAGTCGTAGAAAAAATAATGTTCCTAATTCATGCGTTAAGTGTATTTCCCGCCTTTGACCGAAAAAGTCACTCAATCCGCAAACTGTCAACTTTGACACGTTCATCCCAATTGAAACTCATATCAGTATCGTAATGTTTGATATTACATATTGGTAGTAGGTAAACTACTATTGCATCTCTATCATTAAATGCTAGTATATCGAAGATTTTGGTCCACAATAAATTAAAAGAAGAGGTCTTAACCTCCATTTGCTGATATATTATGCCTTAATTCATTTTTTCTACGCCCATGTCTGTAAACGTCAAAAATTGCACTGTCAGCATTCCTTGTAAATGACATTTAACAATAACATGCACGTACCTAATGAGATCTCATAACATACATGTGCGTTTTGGGAAGAAAACTTAAAATTTTTGGTTTAATCAAATTACAATCAAATTTTCATTCACGTACTACTTAATTTGGTATATTTACATACTTTTAATCAATGAAAAAACGAAAGATTTTAGCATTAGAGGAATACCCTCGACAGGAAGCTAACATGGAACTCTCATCTACACAGCAGAGCAAAAAGAGCATATGTGGCTTATGAGCAGTGTCGGAGGACAGTGGGACGCACATGGGGTCTGTCACCCCGTGTGGTCACCTGGATCTATACTGCAATAATAAGACCCATGTTAACGTATGGAGCAATTGCATGGGGACCGAAGGTTCTACAAGCAACGGCCATCCAAAAATTATATCAAATACATCGAATGGCTTGTTTAAACATCACAGGAGCCATGAGAACAACACCAACCGCAGCAATGGAACTAATTACTGGTCTGGCCCCTCTGGACTTGTACGTCAAGGAGGTTGCGTTAATGGCCATGGTACGATTGCGCACGGCTGGTGTAAACCCCGAAGTAGGAGTGGGCCAATTGAGGTTAAGCCTATGGCAGGAAGCGCTCTCTGCGCTACCACCGCTGCAGGAAGCCAACGATGCAATTGAACCCAGGTTTTTGTTTGACAAACCCTACAAAATTCAAATAAAACAGAACACAGAGCCAGATGCTGCAAATGCAATACGCATATATACAGATGGTTCGAAAATGAAAGAAGGCTCAGGATGAGGAGTTTACTCGAGAGCACTGAGCCTAAAGATTAATTGGGGAATGGGGAACAATACGAGCGTGGTTTAAACAGAACTGTCTGGTATCTCAATTGCCACAAAAGAACTAACCAGAAGAGAAATTTCTGGCAAAAACATAATAATCTGCACTGATAGTAGCCAAGCCCTATTAGCCTTGAACAGACAACGTGTTATATAGAGTCTAGTACTCGAGTGCCACCAAGAAAACTATATTATCGTGAGGTGGGTTAAAGGGCACGACAGGAGTAAAGGAAATCGCATTGCCAAGGAAGCCGCTGGACTAAAAATTCTAGGACAGAATCAAAGGATGCAGTCTTGCCAGGATCACCCTGGGCGACCCTGGGAAGGTGGCGCCGGAGAAATATTTGGCAATGACCAGGAAAAACCTACGTTTAACAGTAGGATTTCTGACTGGTCACTGTCAACTAAGGAAACACCTCCATACTATGGGGCTAGTGGACACATCTCTATGCAGGATGTGTGAACAGGAAGATGAAACTGTCAGGCATGTCTTATGCGAGTGTCCGGAGTTATCGTCAATAAGAGAGTGTGTATTCGGTGAGTCTTGACCTACACCTGCCGATATAAAGGAGATGTCTCCTAGTGACCTGTCCACCTTCCTGAGGAGAACAGGATGGACAATGACCTAGGAGGATAACTCCTCGGGAGGATGTACAATGGGTCACATGTGACCTAAGTGCTGTGAGCCCTCACTCACCCTCCCTACTCTACAGATACTGTGGCAACAACAGAATTTCCAGAAAAAATTGATATCTTGATTTTTGGGAATTTGAAATAAAAATTAATCTGTTTACGAGAGTGAACTTTATCTGTGAAATAATATTTTGTCAATGTGTCACGACATATTTCAAATGAAAGTAAAACCAGTTATTATAATTAATTATCATGTAATATCAATAGCAGTATTGCTGATTGTCTTTATCCTGTAATATTTCAAAGCTATATCAAATACCGATGCAAAATCCAATATCTACTAAGCAAGTCTTCAAAAATATCTATCCAGTTCAAGCCGAAGCACGTGTCCAAATCCCTGTTAAATGTTATTAATTATTAGTTGTTGTTACATGATTTCACTCCAGGGAAAAGTACAGGTGTATTCGTGAGAGGTGGTCGTTGTTTCGGCATACTTCAAACTCAAGTTTCAATATGCATTGTTGGGCTGAGCGGCTCAATTCGGTTGAATAAATATATCCTTTGACACGATTTTTATCATACGAATAATAAAAAATGCTATTTTTATGTTGATTCTTAGGATTCCGAAACCATACCTGAGGAGCCTACGTTCGTTGAAATGGAAAAATATGGTCCAATTGTTTTCATTTGATAACTTCACGCCGTTGCCAATTTAGGCGCTAGTGATAGCTTACTGCATCAGACTCTACACGTTCAACAACTCTCTTCTCCTTATTCATATATGGGCGAGGATCCGTGGAAATATTCAGTTCACGTATTCAATTTGGTATATTTATCCAATGTTGGAATTAACAATATACAGTACTATTCAAAAGTCCCCTCCCCCCTCGTATCTTTTGAACGGCTACACTTACATTAATAAAATTTGGAGGGTGGAAATAAAGTTTTGTAAACTTCTCTACGAATGGTAACAGGTGACGTAATAGTAATAGATGACGTCACAGTGCCAATCTGGCCAATAATTTTAAATAGGACCTTATGGCAAGTGATGTCTCGTTTGAAAGGCATTGACATATCCATATTAATTTTGTTCGGGTTCAAACTAATTATGATGGATAAATTGAATAAATAACAAAATTATTGAAATTATTTTTAAAACTTAATTAATCAAATATCAACAATGGATTCTTATAGCAAGTGTTCGTAATGTGCTCCGTCTACTTCCCGACAGTAATACATCCTATTAGTAAACTCTTGTCGTACTCGTTCGAATGTGTCAGCTGGAATTGCATTGCATTCTTCTATAATTCTTTCTTTCAAAACGCCAATGCCATCTGGTGCCGTAGTATAAACCTTGGATTTCAAGTACGCCCATAGAAAAAAATCTAATGGTGTCAGATCTGGTGACCGAGGTGGCCCTTCTATAGGACCTCGCCGGCCGATCCATCTACCTAGATATTCTTCACCCAGGTAACGTCTTACTGCACCATAATAATGTGCAGGAGCATTATCTTGTTGAAATGTTATTTCCAGATAGCCGAATTCATCTGGATTATCTTCCAGAATTTCAAGAATTAACGGATCAATTGCATTTTGTAACATCTCCAGATACACTTCACCACTTGAATTTTGATTTAGGAAGACAGGACCAACTATGTGGTTTCCCGAAATACCTGCCCAAACATTGACTTTTTATGGAAATTGGGTACCTACCTACTAAACGGAAACCATGCTCCATGTTGTGAAGTGTGCAACGTACAGTTCAGTGTCCAGCATTTTCTAGTGGAGTGTCCCAAATACAACAATGAAAGACAAATATTAACCTCTCAGTGTGCCTTGTCAAATATTTTAGGTGAAAAGTGCATATTTGAAAATGTTATTCAGTTCCTAAAAGTCACTAATATATTCTCAAATCTAAATCAGGACACAAATATGTATTCTCGAATTTAATATAAGACAGAAATATGTATTCTCAAATTTAATTCAAAAATCCATGTTAATAATCAATACCGTACCACTGCTAATAACCTTTGGTGGTTGATGCAGCTAAAATTGGATAAAAAAAGTGGGCTTTTTGTGGAGAAAGAGTAAATTTTTTCCTCTTGAACATAACCAATACAATTCATACTTACTGCTGACTCCAAATATGATTCAACATACGAAAGATAAATATTTGCCGAACATGTATAAATGCATGTAACTTCAGCATTTGACTTTTAATTCTTCCAGATCAAGTAGTTCGTGTGAGTTTGAAGCAATGTTGTGATGGTTTTTATAGTTTATTTACGATAAGTTTGCAATTTTGACATTTGTAGTAACAATTGCAGCCACTGAACCTCGCACTGAACAAAATCTTAATATCCAAAGTGTGAATGGAATAATTGTTAATCATTTAAAGGGGGAAGTTACGGTCCAAAAATTGGCTGCCGTGTCCGGGGTTGCTAGAATTATGTTGTGGAAATCAGAAAATTTTATCAGAATTTCTTGTGTTGGTTTGTCGTTTTCATTCGCATTTTATAGTTTGTTATTGACTGTGTAAGATATAATCTGTTATTTTCATAACTTTTTAAAAGAGAGTATCGAACACTGCGTCGCAATGTATGAGTTTTTATCAAGTGGTTGCAAGGAGATGGTAGCATCCCTAATATCATATTCTGAGAGATAACAAGATAACGGTGGACCGCTAATTCCCATTACTTCTGTGAGAAATGTTAGTTTTTAATAAATACATTGTTACTTAATACTGCAATAATGATGCAATTCAACATGTGCATGAAGAAAACATTTTTCAGTTGAACTTATGATTTCTAACTTGGATATCTTGAGATTTATGTACTTACTCATCAATATTTTATAATTTCTGCTCCTATTTTTGAGTTGAATGTAATCTTATACAATAAACAACTTATCAACATAATTTTATGCCAAAACCTGGAAAAAAATACAACGTGGCAACGATGTACAACATCCGTCATATTTTGTTATTGAAAACTTATCGTAAATGAACTATAGTCGGAACAAATAATGGTGCACCTTATAATTTATGACAGTTGCAATAATTCTTCCACAATAGACAGAAGTCTTTTAAAATGATAGGCTTATCTAAGCCGAGATCTAAGCTTATTTTCAGGAAAACTCTTTTATGCAAATGCTATAGGTGGATCAATGGTTTTATCCATTTCTCAGCCATGAAATGATGTCATATATAGAGTTGGTTTGAAACCTCATGGGTGCTACGTCACAGATGTGCAAATGACCAAAATAAGTACAACGCGGTAAAACGGCATGTATAGCAGAAAAGTTAAAAACATCGTCATTTGAAGTTGAGTTGTTGAGTTAACTTCACTGCTATACATATACTCGAGAGCACTAAGCCTAAAGATTAAGTGAGGAATGGGAAATAATACCAGCGTGGTTCAAACAGAACTGGCTGGTATCTCAATTGCCACAAAAGAACTAACCAGAAGAGAAATTTCTGGCAAAAACATAATAATCTGCACTGATAGTAGACAAGCCCTATTAGCCTTGAACAGACAACGTGTTATATCGAGGCTAGTACTAGAGTGCCACCAAGATTTAGCTGACGCCTCGGCAGATAACAATATTATCCTGAGGTGGGTTAAAGGGCACGACAGGAGTAACGGAAATCGCATTGCCGATTCTTTAGCCAGGGAAACCGCTAGACTGAAAATTCTAGGACCCAGTGACACCTACGGCCTAACGACTTCGACAATTGCAGAGATAGCCAAACGTTATACCCACGCTCAATCCCTTAAGAGATGGGATGGAATCGAAGGATGAGTCTTGCCAGGATCACCCTGGGATCACCTGGGAGGCTGGCGCCGAAGAAATATTTGGCGATGACCAGGAAAAACCTTCGTTTAACAGTAGGATTTTCGACTGGCCACTGTCAACTAAGGAAACACCTCCATACTATGGGGCTAGTGGACACACCTCTATGCAGGATGTCTGAACAGGAAATTGAAACTGTCAGGCATGTTTTATGCGAGTGTCCGGAGTTATCGTCAATAAGAGAGTGTGTGTTCGGTGAGTCTTGGCCTACACCTGCCGATATAAAGGAGATGTCTCCTAGTGACCTGTCCACCTTCCTGAGAAAGACAGGATGGACAATGACCTAGGAGGACAGCTCCTCAGGAGGATGTACAATGGGTCATATGTGGTCTAAGTGCTAGGAGCCTACACTCACCCCCCCTACTATACAGATACAGATACAGAGATACATATGGTTTTGCCGCGTTATACCCATTTTGGACATTCGCACATATATGACGTGGCACCTATGCGGTTTTAAACTAACTACACAACCCCATTATCCTCCAAACATTTTTTAATGAAACAATGTCCACCTTAAAACTAATTACCCAATCTCTCACTAGTTAGCATAACGCAATCCAGGTTTTTTTGATAATCAACTAATATCTCCTTGAAACGGCTCTGAGACTATGAGGAAACATTCTAGCAATGATGAATCTGATGTTCCACCAAATGAAGGCTATGGGTAGAATGTTCACAAACAAATTTATCTATACACATTCTAGTATTGGTATTTGCACAGTGAATACACAAAAAATTGAAACATATATTCCACCAAACACTTAATTCGCAAAAAAACAGTATCAGAAGTGTGCAGACTATGTTAAACAACAAAGTTGACTTTCGTTTTTTATGTGTGGACTAGTCGATTGAATTGGTCGATAGTTAGTCTGGACACGGATTAAAATTACAGTATTTTCATGACAAACCTGTCCACAAGATAGCCATT
Source organism: Galerucella calmariensis (assembly GCA_910591675.1). Taxonomy (NCBI): domain Eukaryota; kingdom Metazoa; phylum Arthropoda; class Insecta; order Coleoptera; family Chrysomelidae; genus Galerucella; species Galerucella calmariensis. The sequence goes on from CAJUYG010003347.1 coordinate 7,118, forward strand.
AATGCTTTCCCCATAGTAGTTTTTTGGAGTTCTTGGAGTAGATCTGACAGGTTTAATTGAGGAATGTGTATGTTTGAGGTACATTTCGCTTGCTTGTTACTTCTACCTACTTGAATATAATTTTCATTTATTTCCTTACCTCTAAAGATATCTCACAATTCTTGTAATCGCCATGAGTTTGACAATTTATTCATTCTATTATTGAACTTATTTTTGCCCAGAGCACTTTAACCACATACTTCTCAAAAACAAAATAATTAGTAAAATTGCAAAAACTGATCTAATTTCACATGCAGACTGACGCCAAACGTATACAGGTGGTGACCGTTACTGAATAATAGGGAAGGGTGGGGTGAGAATTCTTTGTTTCAATTGCCACATAATTTGTAGGCTAATGTGATTTCTCACGATGAAGAAATATGTGATTTGTAGCAAATAAGTTTTTTTCATCGAAACAATAAATGTACAATTATACTGAAATACTTATTTTTTCGGTATAAAGTAGATCTTATTTAAGGCTAATTTAAAGCTTATTTAAAAAATGGAAATTTCTGTCAAAACTTTCAAATGATTCACTATGAATATTTAATTTGTTGTTTTAAAGTGATGGAATATTATTGAAGATGTTAGTTTTTTTTTTGGGTAATGAAAACAGTTCACCCAAATAGCATTGTTACATTTTATAACAAAATATTATATTGTGCTTCGTAGACTTTTATAGTTTCTGAAGAACAATTGAATGAAGGTGTGCATGAAGGAGAACAAATTTTTTACATTAAAGAAATTACACTCGAATAAATCATTTTTTATATCAAAATTTCCCAATATTTTCACATTAATATGGCTTCTTAATAAAAAATAAGCTATGTTAGTTTTAAACAAAGGGGGGTCAAACAAATCAGTTTATTTGTCTATAAATAACTCTTCCCTCGGTGTAGAAACGAACCACTTTTCCTTACCTCAAATATGAATTCGTTTTAGATTGTTCGCAATCAATTCACGTTTTATAATCAATTAGGTTGAATCACAAGTATAATGCTATTATAAAGAGACATCTGAAGACACCAGTTACCTAACTAAATAAAATATGCTTCTAGAAACGGTCTGGGAAATACTGAAAATATTTTCATAAGGGTTTGGCATCAAAATTGGTACATTTAAAAGTTTCTCAAGTCGCTAGGGTATCCTGCTTATTTGGTTAACAAATTTTACGTCTTTCACAACAACAAAATCGATATTGGCAGAAAACAGACGATGGTTTCGTCGTTTGGAACATAAAAATGTAAAACAACGGAGAAGAAGGCATTAGAATCACTCAAAAAGATCTCGGACAATAAACTTATATCGGGCTGGAGGAAAAGAAGTGAAATTTTTGTTCCAATCGAATATTTTATACCTCAAATTTCATTCAATGTCAGTGTGTTTTTTAACAATGGAATACATTGAAAATGGGTCTTGCCGCTGGCTTATTATCGTCTAGTACAAGAAAGCACACATTTTCCAGGCAATCGCACTGTCAAAGGATGTGCTCAGCAGTTTCCTCCTCTGGGTAACAGAATTTGCACATGGCCAGGTCTGTCAACCGCATTAGCTTTGCGTGTCTGTTGAGCTTACAGTTACCTAATAGCATAACTACTAAGTCTTACACAGTTTTTCTGTTTTTGCTTACTGGGTCTGCAGTGAAAGTTAGCAAATGTCCTCTAATGAACTGCCTTTCCTGTCTCTGTCCTGGTGAGATTAATCACCATTCCCAAGACTTTTGTGCCACCCACCTTGTGGTCACTTTGCATTGCCGACTTTGCAGCGCCGCAGAAGGGTTCCGGTCCAATGGATGGCATTTATGAGCCTTGTCTAGCAGTTTCATCCACCACTTCGTTGCCCTTATAACTCTCTTGCCCTGGTACCCAGGCTACCGAGTGCGTTTAGGGCGCCCATGCAATCCCATACTAGCTTCAAATTGACTTTTATGGAATCTAGTGCCTTCAGTGCTGCTCGGCTATTGATGAAGATGGCAACTGAACGGAATGTCCTCTCCTGCATTTTAATTTTTTTGACGCAATGGAAAGTTGTGACGTCCTTAGATGGTCCTATTGGAATAGCTATCCATTGTTTCAGCTCTACAACTCCGGCTCCTACACCTACTTTTTCGGAAGCTTGGTGATATATGATTATATATAATATATATGATTTATGTAAACATAAATGTAAATGTACAGGGTGATTCACGAAAGTATGCCATGGTCGGTGTTTTTTTTTTAAATGAAACACCCTGTATATTTGCATATTTTTGAAATCCTCTAAATGAACCGATTCCAACAAACTAAATAGTGTATGGTCAATTATGAATTGTACGTGGTGAAATTTTTATTTTTACAGTTATTAAACACACACATAAAATACCTGATGTGATTGATTTTAATACATTAAAATAAATGCTCAAAATGTTCTCCACCTAGTTGTTGGCAATAGCAGGCGATCTAGCTGGCCACTCAATAGTACCTCTTCGTCCAATCCATTTATTGGGGGAGATTTCATCTAAATAAGTTCTTACCATTAAAGCATAATGGGGTGTTGCCCCGTCTTGCTGGAACCACACATTTTCATTCGGTAAGCTATTTCGTTGGGATATAAGTTTGCCAACGCAGGAATAACTTCATTTCTAAGCATATTTCAATATTTTTCAGCTGTCAAATTTCCATCTATAAATATATAGGACCAATAATATGGTCGATTATGATACCGGCCCAAACGTCACCTTTTGAGGGTACTGAGTATGTGTCTCACGCATCCAATTAGGATTCTCTGCTGACCAATATCTACAGTTCTGTCGGTTCACCCCTCCATTCTATGTGAATGTTGATTTGTCAGAAAAAAGATTGGTACCAAGAGCTATCTCATTTCTGATCAGCTTATTCATCAATCTTTCGCAGAAATCCATTCTACGATCTGGATCGTCTTCTGTTAACTCCTGCACAAAAGTTAATTTGTAGGGATGAAGTTTTTCTTTATGAAAACATCTTAGAACAGTTGTATGACTAACATTATTTTCACGGGCAATTTGACGTGTACTTGAAGTTGGATTCTCTTCGACACAAAATATCCACTTTCACATCATCTTCAACGAAGTGTGGTTTCCTTTCAATGGTTTGACATGTCCAAGTTCTCTGAATTGTGCATGAAATATTAGGCAATTCGGGATACCTGTGATTAAATAAGTTTGCCACTTCAACTTGACTTCTGCAGTTATCCCCGTACTCGATCATCATTAAAATCTCAATTCGGTGAGTCTCAGTTAAATATTTCATTGTTATGTCGACAAGGAAAGAGCGTTTGACAAAAATTTTACTTTTTTATTATAAACTGTCAACACATCAACAACTGACAGAATAGAAAACAATCGACATTATTTACCGATTTAAAACAATCCACATTATTTACCGATTTTGTCTAATTATTGGCGTTTTTAGGCAATTTTTGGGTATTTATGATAAAATTCATGGGCGTAGCAGGTTTTGTTTAATATACAAATACGTCTAATAATTAGTTAGTTTAGATTTCTGATAAATCCATATTTAGCTAATTTAAAAAAGTACCAATATTTCAAGTGTAATAAATTAATAATTTTAAAATTCCACCCTGTATGATTTATAATTTGAATATCTTAATAGCTGAGTACACATGACTAGAAAGTCATTTTTAGTCAGTTTTAAAATCGCAGAGCGCTTTCGGCTATTAAGCCATCTTCAGTGCTTCAGTGCAAGTAAGTAATAAAAGTTGGAACAATGTAAAATAAGGAATGAGTAAAGAGTTACTTACTCGTCAGGTATTTGGTACAAGAAACTTTTCGACAAAACATTAACGTCGCAAAATAAAACATCTTAAAATAACATTAATTTAAAATAATCCCCTGATTGGGGTAAACTGTCTTTGAATTTTGAACATTTTTAGTTAAAATTTTTCAATTGTCTTTAACTACTACACGAACACGTGTTAGTATAACGGAAGTTGAAGTGACACTACTTCAATTTTAAATCAACAAATGACAATCTAAGTGAACACAGAACTCAAGCCATCCAACATGAGTGTAAAAATGACATTGTAAAATTTTGTGTAAATGTGAATGTTAAAGAACCCATTTAAATTTGCAAAAATTGTTGTAAATAAAGTAATTCGGCAATGTCCCAAAACAAATATGTAAATTTCCTAAATAAAATAGTAAATGAATAAATTTGATATTTAGGTCTAATGACAACCCATCAAGTTATAAGATGCTGAAAAAGATTAAGGGTCTAATGAGAACCCAATACTAAATCTAATTCAAAACTTGCAGGTATAGCACTGAAGATGGATTAATAGCCGAAAGCGCTTGGCGATTTTAAAAATTAAATTTTCACACAGAATACAAATATGTTCACTTTAATTTATAATTATTTAGTTTGTTGGAATCGGATCATTGAGAGGATTTCAAAAATATGGAAATATACAGGGTGTTTCATTTGAAAAAAATAACAACTCCGACTATGGCATACTTGCGTGAATCACCCTGTAAATTTAAATTTATGTTTACATAACGCACAACTTAATTCAAGAGTTGACGTGTCTCGGCATTTTTTATAATTTTCTAAAATAATGACATAAAGTTTCTATTCCATAAGTGGTTTCCACACTGTATAAAAGAGTTAACTTTGGTGAGCAATAATAGTGAGTGTCTTTTTGCTACTTTCCCAGTAAATATATATATATATATATGAAGGTGAAAAATTCCATTCCACTTCCTAACCAAGGTGTATCAACACAGCTTCTTTGACGATATTTCTCTATCACCAGAGTTTGCTCCGATTTCTAACAAAAAACTTTAAAAAGCAATTGAAGGTGTTGGAAACTGTCCACTATTTAAATCGAATTCTAGAAGTTGAGCTACGGGTACAATTTACGATAAAAACTTACCCGGAAAAAAAAAGTATGAAAATAAAGTGGAGCGAATAATGAGATTTCTGTTTTCAACGTTACGAACATTTTACTCTCTCATAAATAAAGGCGAATAATCAGAAGTTATACCAAGTTTCCAACTGGTTAAAGTGCCTAATGAACCTCAAGAGAATATTGTTCGTTACTTTCGATAAAAATAAAAAGATAGGATATAAAAACAAACATTACTCTTCAAAGCATGGAGTATCGTAATAGAAAATATTTCATTACAGAGAAATTGTTTGAAAAAACATTTCATTTAATCCGTAACCTCATTATTTTAT
>CAJUYG010003348.1:0-22051 GCA_910591675.1 Galerucella calmariensis
GTACTCGAAGGTATATTGAAATCGATTGAGTGTTCAATATACATTGCTGTTTTATGTTTATATAATTTCTTTTAAGGTCCTTCTGGCGTACACAATAAGAAGAAGAGGCGCGCTAGCCTTCCGGAGGGAGGTTTTCGAAATTTGTTTGCATTCAGAGTTTCATTATGTTACTGTGTGTAAGAGTGGATGGAGGGTTATTGAATGGAAGCATATGGAATGATTGTATTTTGCGTGAGAGCTTCTTATTGAATTATATATGTACATACATACAGGGTTTGGCATTTTTATTGAAAGTTACGTGAGAGTAAAGGTGTTTTTTATTTAAACTAGGTACTTTATATGTTCCGGGTGTTTCCTGTTCCACTGCTAGAGGGCGTATTCTACAATAATATCTTGTAAAATAATTGGTAGGGATGAGTGGGAAAGCTGACTCAATAAAATTGTTATAACTTTTGTTTTGCTTTATATATATTTGAGAGGGAATTCAATGTATTGACATTTTAACCTTAATTTTCCCCCGCTGTCATTCTGTCGAAAAACATATGTTTTTTGACGCCAAGTGTGATTGCATTGTAAATAACCTAAGAGTTTATTGTGGTTGAGCAAGTTTTTTTATTTTTTCGAACAGGATAATCTGTTATATATTTTTCTTATATTTTTTTGAAGAGATGTTTCTGTCATTGTCCTCAATTTTTGATTATTTATCTGCTTCTCCAAACAGCAGATGCATTGTAAAAGGTGAAGCTGTTCTGGCAGAGAACCATGTTATTGTGTGTGGAGTCAGAGAAAAAGTGGGCAAAAATGGATGATCAAATCCTATTGTTTGCAAACTAGTGCAGTGAAAAGTGATCCCCATAAAATCAATGGAATATTTTTAGTTATTTCAGATTGCAAGGTTGAAATACAGACATTTACTTGCAGCTGTAAGGCAGGCACTTCAGAAAGCATGTGCTGCCAGCAAGGAACATTGGAATGGAAAAGAAGGCACAAGAATAAAATAACAGGTATTGAATGATGCCTACAAGATTATATCAAAGTCAAAAATAGATTTATTAATTCAAGATTCACAACTTATAATTAAAGCATCATAACCTAAGAACAATTAGACCAACAAATTAATTTTAAAGATAAATCTATAACAAGATTTAAAATATTTATACAAGATACAAAAAACAATATAATATGTAAATTACTAAATCCTAAGCAAACATAACACTATGCAAAAGAATTGACATAGTACCTACTCCGAAATTTTATAGTAGTCACTTGATGTCAACAATCTTTTTACCTCTCTCCTAAAATGCATTTTGTTATTTATTTTCCTAATGTTTAATGGCAAATGATTGAATAATCTTTTACTATCATATATAATAGATTTTTTTGTTAGAGAGGAGGTGGGAATAGGTAAGGAGACTGTATGAGAAGCACAACTATTGTAAGCACGAGCCGAACAGATTTTCAATATCTTTTTATAAACAACTGTATTTATTATTCATCATGATTTACCATGAATACTATAAATATATTAATTGATAAATTAATTTTTATCTCTGAAATATTTAAGGATATATAAACTATTGGTTAACAACAACAATTTTTTTAGAAGAATTATTTCAAGATGCATCAAGTCAGGAAAATAGTTATTATTTCTCAAAAATAGTGTGACATTTCCTGTATAAAATAAAAATATGAAATTTTTGTGTATTATTTAATTTATAAATATTTGCAAATTAACAATACCACAAATAATTGTGAATATATCATCAACAATTGGTACCAAATGCAAAGGAAAAGTATTCCTGAAAATTCTGAAAACCTTTATCCTCGCATTCAACAAATGTTGTTGAAGCTCCGGTAGTGCTTTAGCTCCATCAAAGTCACTAAATGAGTTCGATATCATGTCATCCTTGGAGGTGGAAGGGAGTTGATTAACCTAAAATTTGAAATGACCAATAGTTAGTAAGTATAGTTATTTAGTTTTGACTTCAATAAAAATAACCAGCAAGAGAACTTGCTTGTCTTCTTTCAGTAAGTTTTTCATACCTATCTTCTCTTTTTCTCTTCTATCGTCAGACTTTTTGATTTTGTTATAACACTGGACACAGGTAAGTTTTTACTTGGTACAGCAGTCTTTTTCAGGTACCGTTTCTGATAGCCCCCTGAAAAATTGTTAGATAATTATTTCAACCACATTTAATATAAAAAACAAAATACTTACAATTACTAGGAGTTATGAAATCGTCCTCGACAAAATGTTTAGAGCAAACTCTCATGTTTTTGGTAACTCCCTTTCCTATTTTCAATTTGATCTCCCACAGTTTCTTACTATCAACCATAGTCATCATTCCGGATTCTCCAATACTCTCGACTCTCTGACCCTCATTTGGAAAATGATGAAAGGTCAAATCAGGGTTTTTTTGTACACAGAGTTACATCCAGGTACACAACAATTTGCTCTGCTGGTCATTTTCACTTTTAACAAACTATTTATCACTATCAAACAACTATAATCCTCACACAAATGCACACTTGGATGTAAATAAATACAAAGCAATCACACTTGCTGGTCACGTGACATTGATGCGAGTTTATTCCGCCAGATAGCGTATCGCTTAGCATTAAAAGTCAATAATGAAATATTATGTCATCGTTTTATTTTAGTGGTTTTAACGGGCGCTAGATGGCGGTGTTTGAACAGTTGTTCTAGTAAATGTTGGAAAAACCGAAACTGCCAACAGGTGGCGCAAATTTGTGCTTGAATTGCAAAAGAAATCTTATTTTTTTCAGCAAAATTAATTTCCCATTGTTCCTCACAAAGTATTAAGGGTTTTTTCAGTTGCCTTTTGTTGACTTCCAATTCGACCTTTTCTCTGTTTGGATTTTCGAATTAAGACTTAAATCGAGATGAAAATCTGCGAAAAAATTGTGAATAATTTAAAAGCATCGAGCCCTTTTGTTTTCGGAGCGTTAAGGAACGATCAAACATTTAAAGGGTTGTAAATAAGAACTCGAAAAGGTTTTGAAAGATTCATAAAACCATTCGCCAAATGAATTTTTAACTTTTCTTACAGATACAGTGAACAACTTGTACTCTTATTGAAACGGGAATAAGAAAATAACAAAGAGATAAGGAAAAGGGAATCCTTGAAAGAAAAAAAAAAACACCAGGATGCAGGCGCCATTCGGCTTGTGTCTACTGTTGGCGATTATGGTATTGGCTGGTGCTGATGAGATGGCGCATCTATCGTTCGGAGGACCCAGATGCCCTCGTATGTGTTCGTGCGTTGGTACTACCGTTGATTGCTCCAGGAGAGGACTCACTGCTGTTCCCAGGAATATACCTTTGGACACTGAAAGACTGTAAGTACACCTACAACCACTATATTCTCCTGATCTCAGTAATAGTGACTTAAACTTGTTTTATTATCTAGGAAAATTTATTTTATTGATATATTTGTTTTAAAAACGTTTTTTGCTTTGAATTGTGCTAAAAAAATTTGAGGTTTTGTGTTATTTAAACTGATTTGGTATATTTTATATTTTACAACTTCACATGTATACAGGGTGTCCCACGACGAGTTAAAACTATCTGTGTATTGCAAAATATTTATAGTAAAATCATGAAAATTTCTACGTTTGGGTTTTCGAATACGATCTTTTTAACTAAAATACTTTCAAAGATGGCAGACTTCCGGTTCTACCGGAAGTAGACCGCAACTTTGTTATTTTGAATAGAACACCCTGTATATTAATACATTTTTTAAATCTACGTAAAATTTTAGTATGGTTTTGTCTGAAATTTTTTTTCGAAAAATGCATACTTTTTGAGTTATTAATTTTTTTGTAAAAAATTTGACGGTTGCAGACCCTTACAAATTATTTTTTTACGAGGATACCTTTAAAGATATAAAAAATGGTTTCTAATCAGTTGCTTTTAGCAAGATGAGACCTATTTGAATCTATGTTGAAACATTTTTCATTTTATACAGGGTGTGTATAAAAAGTGTTCAAAGTTTAACTTCATAAATATCAAATTTCTTTTTTTTTAAATAGAACCACCCGGTTTTTTCCATTTAAATGCATTCGGGGGTGAAAAATAGGGCAAATTCATGTATACTTTCCCACAGGGCCGGATGCTCCCGTGTTTCATTTTCGTCCGTCGTGCACATGACGTCACTCAAGACCTTTTTTGTATTGCTGAGATAGCAGTTTTTAATGTTTTTTTCTATTTACGATTTATTTAATGAGTTACAAAAAAAAACTGTGGAGACGAAGTATGTTCCAAATGAGCTGTTCTATCCCCCTGAAGACATGAAAGTTTTGAAATATGTAACACTTATCACTCAAAACTCTTTTTTTTACTGTGAAATTTCTCTTCGAAGTATTAAAACGCGATTTTCATGAAAACGATGCAAGATAGAGTAAACTGATAAAGGAACTAATTTGTGGAGCACAAAATTTACTACAACACTAGTCTGGGAGAGGAATGCTAAAAGCAACCGATCAGAAATCATTTTCATATATTTAAGGGTATCCTCGTAAAAAAAATAATTTACAAGGGTCTGCAACGGTCAAATTTTTTACGAAAAAATCAATAACTCAAAAAGTATGCATTTTTCGAAAAAAGTTTTCTGATAAAACTATACTAAAATTTTACGTAAATTTCAAAAATGTATTAATATACAGGGTGTTCTATTCAAAATAACAAAGTTGCAGTCTACTTCCGGTAGAACCGGAAGTCTGCCAGCTTCGAAAGTATTTTAGTTAAAAAGATCGTATCCGAAAACCCAAACGTAGAAATTTTCATTATTTCACTATATTTATTTTGTCAAATACAGATAGTTTTAACTCGTCGTGGGACACCCTGTATAGGGTGTCCCGTAAATTAGAGGAATTATAGATAATTAAGAAATATTTAAAATACTCGAATGGAACTTTTCTCTAACCTTCTTAGTTTGTGAGATACAGGCTGTTAAAAGGTGCAGAAAAAATACACATTTTATTTTATATCTTCTCGGGGAATGGACGTACAAATTTAATTTAATTTTTTTGTAGGTTATTGTCTCTCCAAAACACATTGACAGTATTAATTATGTCAAATTCTAATAAGCCAGTGGCGTGGTACGAGGGGTCAATAAACTTTTATTGTACCATATTTTTGAAACAGCTTGTATTTAAACCTAGAGACTTTTGTATGCAATTCTTTATTAAATTTCCTACATAAAAGGTACTCTTTGTTAAACTCGATAGAACACTCCATTTTCAATATTTTTAACTTTTTATTGCAGTAAGACTTAAAAAAGTGTCTTACTTGAATAAAAAGTTAAAAATCTTGAAAATGGAGTGTTCTATCGAGCTCAACAAAGAGTACCTTTTATGTAGGAAATTTAATAAAGAATTGCATACAATGGTATCTAGGTCTAAATACAAGGGGTTTCAAAAATATAGTACTATAAAGTTTATAAAATCCTCGTACCACGCCACTGGTTTATTAGAATTTGACAAAATTAATACTGTCGATGTGTTTTGAAGAGATAATAACCTACAAAAAATTTTAAATTTGTACGCCCATCCCCCAAGAAGATATAAAACAAAATGTGTATTTTTCTGCACCTTTTAACAGCCTGTATCTCACAAATTGAGAAGGTTAGAGAAAAGTTGAATTTGGGTATTTTAAATATTTCTTAACGATCTATCATGCCTCCAATTTACGGGACACCCTGTATAAACATAATCGGTACTTCACTAAATACTTAATTCATATAATACAAGTGATTTATAATTATTTGCCTACTCTTATATTCAATTAATTAACCTACAATTACGTACGATGTACTTTTCATAAAAAAAATTGCCTAATTAAAATGAAGACAAACAATTTTCAAAAAGTTTCTTTACTTCAGTAAAATTATCTTTTCGAGTGAAACGATGAAATACTGAACTAGCTCGTTATTGTCTCTAACTACAACTCAAATATTTACGAGAATATTTTACAAGAAAATCGAGTTCTGAATATTACGTACCGAACGACAGATCCGTACTTAGGACTTGGAAATTATTTTTAAACCAAAAAAAATTTGGTTCCATGTAAATTTTATTTATGCTCGATGTAAATGAAAAAAAAACGCGAATTATTAAATTGAGCATAGCTTCATTTAAACATGGGAATTTTAAGGGTTGAAATAATCGAGTTTTGGAATAATAGAAAGTTAATTATAGATTATAATCATGTTTTTTTAACTATACATTGTCACTTCTTTGGAAAACATCAATACTTGCATCTGACCGTTTGTTACCAAGCTGTATCTCATGAACCGTGATGTATATTATGTATTTTGGGGCGACATTCACTGAGACCTAAAAGATCTATTGTGCCCCCTTACTTAGTTTCTGAGGAAGAAGAGTCTCAGAAACTAGTAGTTCCTTTAGGTCTATTTCCCGGAGGAATTTTAGGATGTCTGCAGGCTTCAATTTGGGTAATTGCTCCTCTTCTATCCAGTAATCTCCTAGGTGCTGTGCTTTAGGATTCTGAAGTGCTGTGCAGTTGGAAAGTATGTGAATGGTGGTTTCTTTTTCCATGCCACAAAATCTGCATTCTTCTTCCTCCACTATTTTGAGCTTTTTCAGGTGCCCATTCAGGCGACAATGTCCCGTTAGGATACCTGTTAAAACTCTTAACGCAGTTTTACTTTGACCTATGCATTCATTTGATCTCAACAGGTTGTAGTCACCCAGAAGAGTCTTTGATTGTATAAGCCCTACCAGATCTTACCAATGGTCAAATCTTCTCTCTTTCTCGGCTTTACCTATTTCTTCCAATATTACATTGTGGCTGATTCCGCAAAAGGGTTCAGGCACCCAGAAAGGTATTTCAGTCCCCCTCTTTGCTAGTTCATCTGCTATTTCATTTCCTTCTATTCCAGTGTGTCCTGGAATCCATAGTAGGGTGACTATATTGTTCTCGCCTAGTTCATTGAGTTTGCCTAGACATACCCACATTATTTTGGAACTGATTACACGATTACACTTTCTTTGAAAGAATTTCTCTAAGAACATAAAATTTATGCATTAAGGCTCCCAATCTATTGCTAACATGGACAATATGTTGTGACCAGCGTAGGTGTTGGTCAAGTATAACACCTAAATATTTAATTTGGGACACTTTATGTATTAGGAGGCAGTTACAATCGATTTTTTGACAGTCAATAGTGTGCAGTTTAATTTCAAAGTTTTCAGGTTGTTTAACTGAAAGTAATACATGTTGTTTTCAACTAGTGATGAGCAAAGCAAGACCGAGACCAAGACTCGAACAGTCTCGGTCTTGGTCTTGGTCTTGCTTATTCAGTCTTGGTAGTCTTGGTCTTGCTCAAATCTGTCTGGTCTCGGTCTTGGTCTTGGTCTTGCTGTATTTTGTTTGGTCTTGGTTTCAGTCTTGGTCTTGCCATAATTTCTTAACGAACATCTTTCAAAACATTTTTATGCAACAAACATTTTTAAACCTAAATTTACTATCTTTGAATTAGAAAAAGTTCATTAAGACATTATGTACTCTTCGAACATTTTTGTAGATCCTTTTTTTTTTAAACAGTGATTTCTTTGTTTTTTCATGTATATCGTTAAATATAGTTACTGTGAAAAAGAATTTTTGGTTGAGTCTTTGTCTCGCATAGTCGGTCTTGGTATTAGTCTTGTTCTTGTTCATTCTGTCTTGGTCTTGGTCTTGCGAGTCGAACAATAGTTTTGGTCTCGGTCTTGGTCTTCCTTTTTCGCAAGACCAAGACAGCAAGACCAAGACCAATTTTGCTCTTCACTATTCTCAACACATTTAAGGTTATTAGATTATCATTTAACCATAAACTTATCTTCCCCAATGCTGTTTCTGCGGTGAGTTTGATGATAATTCTTTGTCCTCTGTATCCTTTATCAATATTAAACTGGGCGCACTTTCTTATGGCGTGGAAAGATACTTCGGGTTTTCCCCAAGCTTTCAGAGTGTTTGGTTCCTGGCCCGAACACTCCTATCCCAGTTCCTTCTATTGCTTTTGAGCCGTCTGTGTACCATTGAATGGCATTCTTTCTGGTAATGGTATTTGGATCCCATTCCTTCTTGTTGCTCAATTCCGTAACAAATTTCTTTGGAAAGTTATCCTTTTTCATCATACCGTCTTGTGGCATGTCCCAGGTTGTCTGATTTCTAAGGGAGGTGGTTTTTTTAATGATTCCCTCTCTACTTAGTCTGTATCTTGTTCTTTATGCAACACATTCCACCACCATATGTAAAGGGGTGAAATTGAGAATCACTTCCATAGCTGCCGTTGGGCATGTTCTCATTGCTCCTGTAATGCATATACAGGCTAGTCTTTAAATTTTGGAGAGGTTTTCTCTCGTCGTCAAAACTACTCCACGCAATGGCTCCATAAGTGATGAATGGTCTCACTATGGCAGTGTACATCCTGCTTAGGATTTTTGGATAACAAACCCCAAGTTCCTTCCTGCAAGATTCCTGCACACAATTAGAGCCATTTTTGCCTTGTATGTGATATGAACCGTGATAGTTGAGCAGTTGTAATTTCCACATATTATGATGAATATTGAAAATAATTGAATTAAAATAAAATAAAGTCCGACACCGATTTGTTATTTTATAGATTTTGCACCCTCTATTTTTATTTCTGACAACTTTTTCAACTCTAACACTCGTACTAAATGCTTCATTTTTTGATTTCGGTTTTTTTTTTTGTAAAATCTTGAAAAACATCCAACTGTTTAAAGGAATTTTTATTTTGTTCAATTTCTAATCACAGTCAGTCCGGATCTTAGTCTGCTTGCATTGTAAACATTATAATATAGTAGATCAGACTTCGGATGTTGGTAACTAATATTTGTTTAACGGGATGAATAATTACCCTAATGAGGTACTATTAGTGTTGAGAAACTTATTCGAATTTTCTTAAATGCTTTTTTAAAAAGTAACAAACAACGTATCACTGTTTGAGAGTTTCGTAGGTTATTTACGTGCAAATTGTTTGTAAAATACGATAATTCAAGCTCAAGTGATAATCAATTTTTGTTTACACTATTAAAGTCGCTAAAAATTTTAATGGACTGTAACTTGGTAAATATTTTCCTTATAGTCTAGCCATTTAAGGTTTTATGTTTTATCTGCGGAAATATTCCTAGTGAGCTGGATTTTTGTATACACCTTTTTTACGGTGTTGTCATGAAGATGTGAAAAATCGACATCGATATCGTGCCGGCTAAAAAAGTTATGAAGGTCAAAAGTTCACGAAAATCAGTTTTCGCAAATATCTCGCGACCTATTGCGAGGAGGTCAATAGCAGCCATTATAAAAATTGTTCCTAGTGGAATTATCTAAAAAAAATGTCTTCTGCATTTTTCTGTATAATCAACCGTTATCGGAGTAGAGCGCTGAGAAAGCTCACCACCTATGAGGTAGAATGCAAGGCGCGTTTTTTTACACGGTACTCGCCGTAGGCATAAACTATGATATTCAATAAAAGGTTTTCTTATTCAAAAATAAATAATTTTTCAGTGGAATTCTGAAAAATACAAAAAAAAATATTTTTTTTTATTCATTGTCGATATCTTTAGCTTCTCTATCTGTAATAGTTGCTGACAGAACGTCGAGTGGACTCATTTCTAGATTGACATCTACATCTTCATTATTTTTATCATTTGTTGACTCTGCGTTTAAGCATGACTGGCCATGGCAATGTCCATAAACTTTTGAAACATTTCAATCCCATTTTGTTGCATCCACATTTTCCACCACAACCTTTCGTACAATTGCAAGAGATGGTGCTCAGTTGATCATCGTGTGCTGGTGGTGATAAAGTTGTTATTGGCAATAGTATATTATTTTTTTAATTTCGAAAGCTAGCGACACTAGCATTTTTCAATGTTTGTAGACCACGTCTAACTTCTACAACATCACCATCCGATAAAAATTTATTCATTGAATATAAAACATGTCTAACTCGTGATAAAAACTGTATAAGAGCAGAAAATAACTAAAATAATGTGTTTACCTTACAAAATTTTTAATTGAGTGGGATTCGACATGACTATTTCACGAGAGAAAAACTAAAAAATCATATGTTTAAACGTTTTATTTATTGCAAACTTCAATTATACAAAGCCAAAAAAATAATAACATTATGAAAAAAAAAATTACTTATTTATGTAAAAAGTACAATTATTATAATTGTACGTTGTAGCATTATTTTGAGGATTGTTTTGCATCATAACCTGTGATGAATTTAAGTTAGAAACTGAGGATTCCTTTTCTTTATTTTTATTTTCTCGAAGGTTCTCTATAAGTTGGAAATGGTGTTCTTCACTTAATTGTAAATATGGTTTCAAAGAATGGGCAGAAGAATGTCCTGTAAGCTTAATTACTTCTTGTTCACCAACTCCTTCTTTTGCTAATGCAGATATTGCAGAAGCTCTATGTGAATGATTGGTTATTTTTATTTTTTTTGTGTCTATACCAATTGATTCTGCCGATATTTTCGCCCACTTTGAAATTGTATTAATTCCCAATGGTGAATTTTTGTACCATATTCCTTTCACCCAATTTGGATGTACTGTTAAAAATAATCTTGTTGTTGTTAGATAAGGATTGGATTCTCTTTTTTCAATAATTTTTAAAAATAAACGAACGGGACACAAATTGTTGTTAGCATTATTTCTTACCAGCCACTTACTGCCAGATAAAGCTTTTGATCCTCCTTGTGTCGTTTTGGAAAAGATTGGATTATATTCTACCCTGCCAGTAAAATTACCTTTATTATCATATTCTTTTTTAAAGTAATTAATATCACAATTAGCAGCTTCATTTCCACGCCATGCTAATTCGAACGAACATAATTAAAAAATTTTTTTTTTTAACCCATCAGGATTATCTTCAGAATAGCTTTCTACCATTTCCATTAATTGTTCTTTGGTAAACGCGTTAGAACTTCTTTTTCTGGTTTCAGGTTCAGCCTGAAGCTTTTTACGTTTTGTATCCCTGGCCAATCTAGCAAATTTATAGATAATATTTTTGAATGGATCAATTTTGATGTTAAATTCTAGAAAATATTTTTCCTCAACCATTTGAGCAGTCGTATTCCAAAGTGTTTTCACACTAGCTTCAGTATAATCAGTTCCATCTCTTTTTTCATGTTAAAACCATAATCTTCAAGAATTTTTGCTATAACTTGTTCAGAAGTATCCTTTTCTAACGTATAATTACGTGCGTCCAGAAACATTCTAAACTGTTCCCACGCAGACTTTTTTGTCTTCATTGTATTTCGCGGTATACTTTGCTTAATTGTACTCTCTATTTCATTTATTGAATTATTTCCAAATCTTGTATTATTCATGTTAATAATACTTATTTAAATTTTTGAAACAGTTTTAATAATTTTTAGACAGTTAAATAAATAAATAAACAACTTAGTTTCCTTAGAAACCACTAACAAAGATTTTATGTTGAATTTTATCACAGAGTGATAGAATTTTATACACATAGATTTGATATATTAAACGTCAAAAAAATGCCGCGATAAGACAAAAAATTGTCAGTCCAAAACCTTCAAATTTTGTCAGTTATCAATTAACTCTTGTGAAATAGTCACTACAAAAAATATTCTTGTCTTCGACAATTTGAAAATTCCCCAGGCCTTGACGTTAAACATCAGATCGAGATTTATGTTGAATGTATCAGTCTCCTACCTAATCTTGGCACTAAGATTATCAGTAATAACTTCCTTTTACGCAAAGGCACCGCTTTTTCCCAGAACCGTAACACATAAACATTAACGTACGTTCCGTAATCTCGGTCGTTCTATATTATGTGTGTGTGTGTGTTATTTATTCAAAATGTGGATATTATTAAACCAATGACTACTTCATTTGGCTGGAGTACCTCTTGAGCTAATGTTATTAGACAAGGTGTGGTTATGTATAGGGTGTGTTTTAGCAACACCGACACATTCTATTTAAAACAGTTGCCGCTACGATACGATATATATACAGTGGCAGAGATAAAAAAAGGCAAATCTTATTATGTATTTATCAATATCATTGTAGCTGAGTCAAAGTACACATAAAACCTCACAAAAAATACAGAAAACTTGAAAATTCAAAATTGAGTATTTAAAAGGGTTGTGTCTAACATGAGGAAAACTTTACAATGTTAGGCATGCGATTTTCCCGAGGATTTTCCGGAAAATCGTCGAGTGAAAATTTTTGTTTTCGCTCTAATTGTTTAAATAATATATATACAGAAAAATTTCCAAATCGAAATTTGTAGCTGATACATTTATCTACAAATTTTGTCTGAAAAGTTTTTCTGTGAATTGGAAAGTTTACGAGATAAAATTAATTTCTGTGGTAGTCAATTCGTGGTTACGCGCGAACGGCTCGTGAGCCAAATATATTAACCGCTCGACTTAAAAGTTAATAATTTTGGAAAAATATATAAATTCATGTGAAATGTAGAGGAAGATCTCAATTTTTAGATAGAAATACTTTTGAAAAAGTAGATTTTCTAACTGTAAAATCAGTTAATTTGTAAAAAAAGTAGAACGTGTCGCGGGACACACGGTAGGAACTTTAGTTCCTTTTAAGCAAAAATTATGTAATACATCTGACGTTATAGATAAACAATTTGCATATTTCTCGGTGGTCGAGTAGTAAGCGAACCAGACTCTCACGCGGTAGACCTGGATTCGATTCCCCGTGAAGAAGTTTTTTTTATCGTTAATATTATTTTTAAATAATTATTCTGCTTGATATTAATAACGATAACAGGTAGACGTTTGAAATATTTAGCAGAATATTCATTATTATAGATAATGGTACGGTACCTTTCATTAGAGAGTCCGACTGGCAACATCTACTAGAAAAAATAGAAAGTAGAAAAAATATGCTGTTCGACTCGTGTGGATTGTCCATATCGCACTTGAACGATTGAGCACTCCGCCTACGGCGTCGTTCTTAAACGTCCTCGTGCGATATGGCCATCATATCCACACTAGTTGCACAAACTACTATTTCTATCAAAATATGCCCTTTTACATTTAAAAACAACCTGCTCAATGTCAAATCAATTTATCCATCCATTTTAAAGTTATCGAATTAAAACATTCAAGTTTACAAAATTTCAACACCCTGTATTTCGAAAAGTAAATGTGCTAGACCCCTTAATCCTCATATCATTTTGCCCAATTTTACGAGAGGAATCTACATGCAAACGTTGTAATTACCCTTAACGATCGAGATGCTTACACCATTTTCTGCGCGATCGTATTGAAATAAATTCCGAATAAAATAATTTAAATTTCTTCGAAATGAATGAAATGTCAAAAGTGACATTTTATACTTCTCGATCAGTTTAAAACATATTTTGCATTTTGGTGAAATTGTTTTTATGCTATTTATTACTTTTCGACGTCTGAACGGTAAGTAAATCACTTACCGACGTGTTAAACTTAGAAACCAGTAAACACAACCTACCGTCCTGACAACCGATGCTGTAAATAAACAAAGAAGATCAATCGCGCAAAAAATATGGTAATAATAGTAAAAATTTATCCGAACAAATTCAAGTAGATCACCAGCACTGCGAATACCAGCTTTGCATAGAATTTCAATATAGCATCGGTGGTTCAGTGGTAGAATGCTCGCCTTCCACGCGGGAGGCCCGGGTTCGATTCCCGGCCGAAGCATATGAATCTCTGCTTCGTAAACGAGGGAGAGACTCAGGAGAGAGCACACGCACGCAAGCAAGGCACATAACGAAGCAACGTAACATAACGTAACGTAACGTAACGGTCAGATCTTTTGCATCGCGACCCCTGATCGCTCAAACATAACCTGACGTAAAGAACTAAAGTTCCAAAAACTAGAGCTAAAAAGTCAATAAACAATTATTATTCCCATTTAATTAATACTTGTCTCAGCAAAAATTCCTTTTGGATTTAGCATTACAAATGAGCATGAAACATTATTATTACAAAAGCAAAGCCATCAATTTTTAGAATTTTTGAACAAATGCTTCTTAAAAAAGGAAATTTCGTATAATTTAAAAACTAATGCAGGTACAAAAAAAATGTTCTGTGCTCTCATTATTTAAACAATTGAGTGAAAAAACAAAAATCTACTAACGATTTTTCGGAATGGCATGCATAACTTTTTCTCATGTTAATCACAACGTTTTTAAATACTCAGAATTTTCAAGTTTTTTGTATTTTTAGCGACATTTTACGGATATTTTGTGTACTTTGACTAGGCTAATGCGGCACTTCTTAATAGAAAATTAAGAGTTCTAAATTTTACAGTTTATTTTAGTCAAAATAATCGATTTTTTGAAACAGTTATCGGACGCATTTTTGCTACTGGTGTTTAAAAATTATTGTATCCATTTTAACATCCACTTTTTCTAATAAATAAAAACCGTTTTAACGATTTGCTTCTCTATAAATTTTTCATGTTATGCTCGTCCCATATATCTTGCGCCATAACGTTACTGCCCGAGATATTAATGGTGTGCATGAAGAGCATGAAACTCGGAAAAAGTTTTATGATGTCTCGTAACTTATTTAAATTATTCTAAAACTTGGAAATTGTTCAGCGAGAAATACTCGAAGTTCATTGCTTTGCTATAAATTATATCCATCATGTAGGCTGGTGTATAAGAAAGCGGTAATTATTATTAACCGACGATTCTCAAAACAACGACTTGTCTCTTGTTGAAATTTCTAATGGATATTTGGCGAAATAAAAATGTGCAGGGCGTCTCATTATATCTTGACCCCCATTTATTTTCATTAATTTCGGAAATACAAAAAAAAGTTTCGATTAAAAGTTGTATTACTTTACCTGTACCGACCAAAATTGTAACAACAGACTGAATTTTGTATACTGGGTGTGCCCATTAAAATGCATCTTCAATATTTCAATTGGGACACCCTGTATTTTTTATAGTTTTGAATAGCCCCGCGTTTTCTGATTACAAATATATAACATTGTGTAGCATTAGTTTTGTTCTGTGGCGTATGGACCTACTATAAGATAAGAAATAAATTCATATATACCTAGTTCAAAAACAACCTAAGTATATACAGGGTGATTTATAAGTAATGGGCCAAATTGTAAATCTATGTTCAGAAGGCCAAAATAATAATATTTTCATTAACAATAATGGGTCTTAGTCTGCTCCTTACTGAGGTACAGGATGTTGAAGCGAAAAAAATAAAATAGATTTTTGTTAATAGATCAGCTACTTTTCTACATAATGACTTGAAAATTGGGTATGAACTAGTTTTTGTAAGGGTAAACAAGAATGTGTGGGAGGATTTGAGTTAACTCGTAGATGTCGCCACATGCGCCATATGAATTAGATGAAATCAGCTACAAATTTTTTATCGCTCATTATTTTACAACTTACTTATTTAATTTGGATAGCCCCATCATTCCTGTAGAAAAAAGCTATACTTCTTTGATCTTCAAAATATTAACGATTTTCGAGATATTTGAATTTCACTAATTCACTACACTATATTTCACGGCGTGCGTGTGTTCTTCCCTCTCACTTCGTCAATTGAATGATATTGATTTATCCAGTAGCGTCGGTATTGTCAGTGACCTTTGTATTTTCAATTTTACTTGGTAAAATAAGTACCGTACGCAATTTGTACGTTTATGACAGATATGCGTCATGTTTCCTCGCCTGTTACCTATGCCCGTAGCTTCAGATTGACTTGCCAAACTATAGATTGCACAATGAGTAATTTATTTGACTATTAAAGGTTTGAGGTTTCATCCATGTCAAAAACGATAAATTATTGATTAAAGCCACTATTATTCAATAAAAAATATGAATGGAAAGTTTCACCTCATGCAGAATTTCACAAGGAATTCAAAAATGTAAAAATATACGGGGTGTTCTATTTAAAATAACAAAGTTGATATGCATTTCCGGTTAAACTGAAAATGGTACATTAAGTTTAATAACATTTTTGAATTCCTTGGATCTTCTTAGAAATGGATGAGTAATTTTATTTAAAAATATTGAACCGTTGAGGAGATACTTAGGGTGTTCCATACTCCATACTAACTATGTATATATCCCTCTTAATAGAGTACACGTATATTCCATATTTTGCTTGGATATTAATTTATAACAGTAAATATGATATAAAAAATTACTAATAATTAATAGAAAATAAACCAGTTTCCATTGGAAATTACTCCCAAATTTTAAAATAAAATTCAAATTTCAATGCACTTTCCGACCACAACCCGAGGATTTCCGAACGCTGCCGATGATACGTGTGATGTCGTATCTCTTGTGTTTACTTATGTCAATATGGCCGGTATTGCATTAGGTTATGTGTAGTTGTGTGTTTATATTGTATTTTAATCAACTATTAATTGCTTCATCGATGTAAAAATATCATTTATATGTTTGTTAGAGACCATTACGTGTTTGTGTGTGCTTTTTTTATTTCTAAAAGTCAACGTAAAGTGGAAAGTGGTCATAAATATTCGATATTTCCGAGGATATTTTAAAACTTTTGGAAGAATATATTTTATTTACTAGTTCAGTGTTCAGTGACGATTCTTTCATATTTTGTGAGTAAAGATATGGCTAGCGAAAATATTGTAAAAGCACAAACTGATAACTTGCCCAAAGTAGACTCATTTATGCTGCTTGAATTTATGAAGTCAAACAGCTGCTTTAATGCAGAGGAAATAAGAGGAGTTAAAGCATTATCGTATGTACGATTTAAACTATGTTTTATTTATATAATATATACCAACCATATTTCGATGTGTGGTCGTAAGAAAATGATGTTTTTATAGTTGATTCCTAGACATATAGGTACATAACCTCAAACTATTTAAGAATAAAAATGACCAGCATAGAAGTAGGTACTTACATTAAAATGGTCTTCACAAACAAAAGTAATGCCCTTCTCTTAAGTGTATTTTTGCTTGCACCACCAGGTAAAGTAACAAATATTTTGTCTGGAGTTTTAATAGACGTTGATTTATACCGTGGAACAATGCAATACTTTTTAATACAAAGTTTTTTTTTCGGCTTTATCCATTTTTAAAGCTTTCAGAAACAAATTAGGTCACAAGAACTCAGAGCGTGATACACGAATAACAACGTAAACAAATGACGTCACACCATGGGGCAGCCATCTTTATGACGTAAAGCGCGTTTTGGCGGACTTTCAAATTTTATGATTTTTAGAGTCGTTTTAAAAGTAAAGTTTATATTTTTTTGAAAAAATAGGTATGCAAGGTGTTAGGAGACCTGATAAAGCGTCAATTCCCACCAATAGCAAAATTTATGCTTGTACCTTATTCTGTCAAATGGTTTTTTCACTTATTGAAGTTGTCTGTTAGGAACATACGACAAACCAAAAAATATTTTTCTCGGTGTACAAATTGAAAGATTATTAACGTTGAAATCGACATGAACTGAATACTAAAAAGGGTTGACGTTTAATGTTTCAAGTCGTCGAACGAACACACGATCTGATTAGACGAAAGCCATTAAATGCGACAACACCTTAGAATGTAAACCAAATTCGATAATTAAAGACCGAGTTTAATTAACCTGCCTGTCGATAGGGCCGTCCGATCGTCCTTGTCCAAAATGTGGTTTCTCACCTTATCTGACACGACTCGTTATAGATTTAGATGTATTCAGGTTACTTGGAAGCTGTTAGTTCGAGCCAGTCGGTCTTAAAAATTATTTCCTTTGCACGCAATTTTTAAGTATAAAGAAGACAAAAATTGAAACTTCATTTCCTCGTGTATATAAATCATTGAAGATAATCGTAGTTAATCAAAATATTCCAAGAAATAACTGTCGTCTCTAGAGACGAAAGATTTCCGTTTTTTGTCTAGGATGCCACTGTAATAAAATAATCTTCTTTCACTCAGGATCGGACCGATAGATAAAAGATACTCTAGAGTATTGGGATTCATAAATCAAACACTTTTCTTCTGTTCTTGCATTGAATTCGTAATCTTTGTGAAAAAGAGAAGTAAATTAACAGGTTGTCAAGCTCTGGATATCGTTAAATGACCAAGAAAACTAAATTTTAAAGTTGTTTTTTGATCCTTTTTAAAACCATTACTTCTTCTGGTCCTTTACTCGGCTTTATATCGTCTATAATTTCGCTAGTCTCCTCCCTAGCACCTATATCCCTTTCTATTTCTAATTATTTATTCTATTTCCTTTTTTTCTGTGTTTTATCTTTAAGTTTTTTCGACCTCTCCCTTTTTTTTATTCTGTTATTTAACGTCGGTCTATTTCTGCGACTGAGGCTAATCACTGACGCCGGGAGCACTCTACCTCTAACCGGACATTTTGGCGAACCCACTAGTGTTCCAACCAGTGGTAGCGTTCTTTAACGAGCCCAACATCCAAATGGACTCGGGACCTCGGTTTTACGTCTCCTCCGAAAGACGGCATATCTACATTATACCTCGTGCTCATTGGTATAATGACCGCGAGCTGTGATATACTAGTCCGCTGCAGGCTGTACGGGCCCTATACGATGGTTTTCCCTTGCATGGTAACCCATCCAAGTACTAACCATGTTCGACACTACTTGACTGTAATTATCGCATCAAACGCATTCCACTACAGTGCTGGGTCGTCGCCCTTACCTCTTCCTTCCTCTATTCCATATTTATTCCATCTACGCTTTCCTCTCTAGTTTTCTTATAACTTTCTCTTTCTCTTCCATAGCCTTTTTATTCCGCGTTCTTCCTTCAAATTCATCTTGTCCTCTACTATGTTTTATCTCATCTAGACATTTCCTGATGTCTTCCCAATCCTTTTTATTGCTTTTATTTTTAATTATTCCTCTTCTGGTCCTTTACTCGGCTTTATATCGTCTATAATTTCGCTAGTCTTCCCTTTCTATTTCTAATTATTTATTCTATTTCCTCTTCTACTGTGTTTTATTTTGAAGTTTTTTCAACCTCTTCCTTTCTCTATTCCATATAGACTTTCCTCGCTAGTTTTCTTATAACTTTCTCTTTCTCTTCCATAGCCTTTTCATTCCGAGTTCTTCCTTCAAATTCAACTTGTCCTCTACTATGTTTTGATCTGACCGTTATGTTACGTTACGTTATGTTACGTTGCTTCGTTATGTGCCTTGCTTGCGTGCGTGTGCTCTCTCCTGAGTCTCTCTCCTGAGTCTCTCTCCTGAGTCTCTCTCTCGTTTACGAAGCATCGATTCATATGCTTCGGCCGGGAATCGAACCCGTGCCGCCCGCGAGGAAGGCGAGCATTCTACCACTGAACCACCGATGCTATATTAAAATTCTATGCAAAGCTGGTATTTGCAGTTCTGGTGATCTACTTGAATTTGTTCGGATAAAGTTTTACTATTATTTCCATAATTTTTTTTGCGCGATTGATCTTTTTTGTTTATTTACAGCCTCGGTTGTCAGGACGGTAGGTTGTGTTTACTGATTTCTAAGTTTATCACGTCGGTAAGTGATTTACTTACCGTTCAGACGTCGAAAAGTAATAAATAGCATAAAAACAATTTCACCAAAATGCAAAATTTATTTTAAACTGATCGAGAAGTATAAATGTCACTTTTGACATTTCATTCATTTCAAAGAAATTTAAATTATATTATTCGGAATTTATTTCAAACGATCGCGCAAAAAATGGTATAAGCATCTCGAACGTTAAGGGTAATTACAACGTTTGCATGTAGATTCCTCTCGTAAAATTGGACAAAATGATAATAATATGAGGATTAAGGGGTCTAGCACATTTACTTTTCGAAATACAGGGTGTTGAAATTTTGGAAACTTGAATGTTTCAATTCGATAACTTTAAAATGGATGGATAAATTGAGCACGACGCCGTAGGCGGAGTGCTCAATCGTTCAAGTGCGATATGGACAATCCACCCGAGTCGAACAGCATATTTTTTCTACGACCCACTTGAGAAAAAATCTAGAAAATAAAAATCTCCATAAACTGTAACATAACTTTAAATTGAAAATTTAACAATTCAATTTTATGTTTCCACTAATTTTTTTGTGGTAAACGTACAGTTCTTGAATGTCCAATTTGTATAATGCTACGGCTTCCCTTTTTAAATATACGATGCTGTTATAAGTAGATGTTGCCAGTCGGACTCCCTCATGAAGGGTACCGTACCATTATCTATAATAATGAATATTCTGCTAAATATTTCAAACGTCTACCTGTTGTCGCTATTAATATCAAGCATAATAATTATTTAAAATTAAAATTAACAATAAAAAAGAACTTCTTCACGGGGAATCGAACCCGGGTCTACCGCTTGAGAGTCTGGTTTGCTTACTACTCGACCACCGAGGAATATGAAAATTGTTTATCTATAACGTCAGATGTATTACATAATTTTTGCTTAAGAGGATCTAAAGTTCCTACCGTGTGTCCCGCGACACGTTCTA
Source organism: Galerucella calmariensis (assembly GCA_910591675.1). Lineage (NCBI taxonomy): Eukaryota > Metazoa > Arthropoda > Insecta > Coleoptera > Chrysomelidae > Galerucella > Galerucella calmariensis. The sequence continues at coordinate 20,499 of CAJUYG010003348.1, forward strand.
CCTTTTTATTTTCTCTTTCTCTTCCATAGCCTTTTTATTCTGAGTTCTTCCATCAAATTCATCTTGTCCTCTACTATGTTTTATCTCTTTTATACTGTCCCTATTTCTTCATTCCTTTCTATCAGGAATTCTTCTTTTTTTGGTAATGTTTAGTAGCATTCAAAATGTTTTTTGTCTGTCTGCATCGTTAGAATATCCAAATTTAGACCCAAAAATGCGATTCCATCTCTGTTCTTTATAGCAATATAGCGAAGTATGAAAAGGTAACATCATTATGTACAAAGTTGGTCGAAGAATGATAGCTCGGGGCTAGTATTCTGACTTGTCGACCGAGTCACACGTAGTCTATAAGCACACCTTTAAGAGTATGGCTCTTGACTTGGCTTTCCTTTCCGCAATTCGAAAAACCGATTGAATTCATGATCATAAGACGTTATTTTCTCATAGATATCAAAATAATTTTCAATTATACAATTTTAGACACCTAATACAGTGCTGTACGTTCAAAGGAAATAATTTGAATATATTGTTTTGGATTTAAGTATGTATTCATCCCATTCAATCAGTGACTGATACTTTTTGTTTGGTAATATTTTTTGTATCTCCTGAATGCGTTTCTTAAACACTTAAGTCAGTCTGTTCAAAGATCGACACGCCTCTCTCTCAATTCTAAAAGGCTAAAAGGCATCTCATCTCACACAAATACTTTTTAGAATTATTAATCCTGACACAAGGCTATTCAAGTCCGGCAGTATAACAACTTATTAAATCTCTTTTGATAACAGATTTACTTTTTTTTTTATTGAAAGTCATCGTCGAACGGAAGTCTTCAGAACGCTTGATCCCACTAACCGTGAAGAGAAAAGGGACTACTAATTTTTTTACCAAAGGTGACCCTACAAAGAGCCGGAGATGGGTAACACCTTAATATATTCTTATTTTGTAATAAATTATTACTTGTACAAGGGTCCACGTCAACTTTCATGATGACGCTTTTATGAGGAATATCAATTGGTCATTAAAAAGTGTCTGCACCCATAACAAACTATTAGAGTGACAAAATTTCAATAACTGTTACAGTTTACAGTTTCGATATAAAATCGTTGGTCTTGACTCGCCCTGTATATGTAGTTGTAGTAAATTGTAATATACAGTGTGACCCATTTTGTTTGGAAGCACCATTTTTTTTGTTAGATTCAGTATTAAAAACAGTATTTTGGCACAAATTTTCATAGCCTAATTACTATTTTCAAGGCCCTCTATGTTAATTTTTCTTTGCCAAAAAAGACAAAAGTACATTAGGCATTTTTTTTCTAAATATAGCTCTTCCACTGGATTCAGAATCATCACAAATATAAACTACCAGAATTTTACAAAAAAAAATGTTCATTAAAGACAAAGTTATTACATGAATTTAGAAAAAGTGGTATTTTCATTAATTTTTTTACGTAGCTATTCTGAAGATAATTCTGATGGGTTACAAAGAAACTTTTTCCATTTATGTTTGTTCGAATTAGCATGGCGTGGAAATGAAGCTGCTAATTGTGATATTA
>CAJUYG010003348.1:22151-44150 GCA_910591675.1 Galerucella calmariensis
TTAGCTAGCTGGTCTGCCATTTCATTCCCTGCAATCTCCTCATGTGCCGGCACCCATTTTAGAGACACTTTGATGTCTCTTGCCAGCATGTTAGGGAATTCTTTACTGTGGTACTATAATTGAAACTTAACTTTTTTTTTGCTGTTCTGTGAATGAACTTATAAAGTCAATTCACGTATTTCTATTTCTCATCCCATTTTACTGGACTATTAAAAACAAAGAACAAGGACTTAAAATTGTAAACCTACCATTGTCTATACCAATAACTATACTGTCATTCAGAAAATTCAATACCTATTGTATTATTTAGTTATATCCTCCTGTGGGAGCTAATACATAAGATCTATGGATGACAAGTGACATTTAAAGCAGTTGGATTTATAATATACAGAGTGGGCTGTTTATACTGAAGTTTATTTGTGAAATTTATAACAAATACTTTAAGGAATTGTATGGGTGCGTTCACATACTTACTCTAGATGATGGATCAGCAATCTAGAGTTAACTCTCGAGCGTTTATAAATTTGAAAAATGCTACTCGGAGTTAACTCTGCTGACTCTGCTACCCGGGAAGAGTTTTATTAACTCTGACATAAATGACAGGTCAATGAACAACTTGAAGTATGGAAATTGTCGTTTTTAATAAACATTAAACAGTTCCATCATGTAATTCCGTTCAAAACAAGCACTTCGTTATTTATGCTAAGTAATAAATAAGATAAGAATAGAAACAATGTAAATACACCAATTTAGTTAGGTTAGGTTAGGTTATGATCAAACACAAAATCGAAGAGTAAGTTTATGAACACACACCATACACATACTTCGAGTTCATCCATATAAACCACGTGACTTAACTGTCGCGTAACTCTAGATGCAACTCGGAGTAAGTTTATAAACACACCCTATGAGACACACTGTATTTACAATACTATGCGTGTTATTTTGCCTTCAACTTATGCTTAAATTTTTTTTTATTTGTAAACATTGTGAACAGAACCGATTTACCTCTGCCGATGGATTTAGTGCCACTTAACCATTTTGACACATCTGGTATCACGGTTCGTAGTATTTTTTTTTCGTATATTCCAATTCGGGAATGCCTTGCAGGTTGCCTTCGCTTTTTAATATACTGCTAGGAATTTTTATTGAGTCGTTCATTTGATTGTACGACTCGGGTGGCTTTGAGATCTGAATTAAAAAAAAATTTATTATTTATGTCTGTATCCAGTCGCCGAAACATTTTTTTTTCGTTTCGATAGTTACTGACTAAAGAACAATAAACAATAGAAACGACTTAATCACTTGGGCGGTTAAAAAGTAGCTGTTCGTTATTTATAATTTCTTGACACATTTATACTTCCTGATATGGAAGGTTTAATGAAAATAAAATGTTATAAAAAGCTTTAGAAAACTGTGTAGGTACTTCATCTGTATCACTCTATATATCTCTAAACTTTTTTATATCTGCTCTATTACCATCTGTGCATCTCTATAGAATTCTTTTTTCTACTATACCGCTCTATATCGTCTCCATCTTTCTATATCCATATTTTTTCAATACTCTTTTCCTCTCTATATCTCTCTAGAACTTCTTATATCTTCCCTATTACCATCTGTGCATCTCTATAGACTTCTTTTTTCTATTATACCGCTCGATATCTTCTCCATCTTTCTATCTCCATATTTCTTCAATACTCTATTCCGCTTTATATCTCTAAACATTTGTACATTTTCTCTATAACTTTGTAACTGCATCTTTGTATACTTTTAATCTCACTGGACCGCTGTATATATGTCGAAACCGTCCTATATCTTTTCTATAACTCTCTGTGGATCTCTATATACTTCTTAATCTCACAATCATCTTCTTCAAATTTCTCTCATCATATTTGTTCAACTCTCTACACTACTCTATATTTTTATGTATCTGATATAGCTCCTCTCTTTCTCTAAATTCTCTCTACAGCTCTATATCTCTCTAAACCTTTCTATAACTTCTCCATACCCCTCTGTGCATCTGTATACTTCCTAATCTCGCTATACCGCTCTAGAGAGCCACCAAGATTTAGCTAACGCCTCGGCAGATAACAATTATCCTGAGGTGGGTTAAAGGGCACGATAAGAGTAAAGGTAAGCGCATTGCCGATTCTTTAGCCAGGGTAGCGGCTGGACTAAAAATTATAGAGCCCAGTGACACCTACGGCCGAACGACTTCGACAATTGCGGAACTAGCCAAACGTTACACCCATGCTCAATCCCTTGAGACGTGGGATGGAATCATAAGATGCAGTCTTGCCAGGATAACCCTGGTCGACCCTGGGAAGAAATATTTGGCGATGACCAGGAAAAACCTACGTTTAACAGTAGGATTTCTGTCTGGCCACTGTCAACTAAGGAAACACCTCTATAATATGGGGCTAGTGGACACACTTCTATGCAGGATGTGTGAACAGGAAGATGAAACTGTCAGGCATGTCTTATGCGAGTGTCCGGAGTTATCGTCAATAAGGGAGTGTGTGTTCGGTGAGTCTTGGCCTACACCTGCTGATATAAAGGAGATGTCTCCTAGTGACCTGTCTACCTTTCTGGGAAGGACGATGACCTAGGAGGACAACTCCTCGGGAGGATGTACAATGGGTTACATGTGGCCTAAGTGCTGTGAGCCTACACTCACTCTCCCTACACTACAGATACAGATACCGCTCTATATATTCATCCCTCCATCCTTTTTTCTTTCTTCAAATCTCTATACAGCTCTATATTTCTCTATATTCCCTATCGCTTTTATCTGCTTTACGAAATTTGGCTTAATCTGTATATACATTTTTCTTTAGTGATATTTTGCTTTTTCGACAATAACAAGTCAGTTTTAGCGTCGTTATCCACATAAATTTCCTTTTTCTTCTATGCTGTGAATTAAACAAACTATAAATAGTAAAGGTTATAATTTTGAATTAATTTGTCTGTAGTTTAGAAATATGACACGACAATTCGTTGAATGTCGAGAGGCAAATATTTTTATGGCAGAGATTGATGAGCATACGGTACCGACAGATGATGTTGTATTTGTGTGAAATGGACTACAATGTTTGTTTTTTGTAAGTCATCATTTTGGGATTCATTTTCAACAACATTTTGTTACTAAATTTAATTTTTCCACTCATTAATGTTAGGTAAAATTCAGGATTTTGTATGTTTAATAATGTTGCTATTTTTTTGAGATGCCAGGAAACAAATATCTCTGCCTCACACCTATGAGTGACAGTTGTTGCAGTTATGTCTATCGTCGTATCGATGTCGAGTGATTATGTCCAGCAGAATGACGATTTATCAGAGTTTATTAAACCTAAAGCCGTCCACTAATTAATACTTTGATTTATGGTTCGTAGAAAATTTCACTGGCATGTCCCGTGAATATGATTTATGTTCTGTGATCGGTCTTGAAGTCTACCTCTAACCTGATTTTTAAATTTCTTGCTTAGTAATTATAAGCTATTATGTTGTCTATTTACAGAGTTATTGGTACATTTTGATACTTGAAAAATTCAGGTTAATTATAAGAGAATTTAAAACTTTTTGTCTTTATAAAAAAAACTTGACATTTCCTGCTCTATTCATTTTGGAATCCGTGTGTTTGGTTCGAAAAACTTTTGATTGAGAGTCCAACCCTACTAGAAGAAAATTGGACATCATGTATAGTTAAAACACTCATAGAATTGGCCTCTTTTCTCCCATGTATACTGTTTATATAACGCTAAATAAAATTGGATTTAAAAATTGAATTAACAAGAATTTGATACATTAATTACGTCACATTTATTATGAGTATATTCTCATTGGGGATACATTTCTGACCACCTCAGGTTATGTTAGTGTTCTATTTTAAATCCAATTTGGAATTCTGATTGAACTGCCCTCATGTTATTACAACTTGACCAGAGATTGTTTGTGACAGAACCTTAATTAGATCGAAAACACTCGCAAAACAAACTTGTGGAATACTATCAAAATCGTATCGAAATTTTTAATTAAAATTCCAATTTGATTTGAAATATTCACAGGGGGTGAAATATTTGTTGTGGTATTTTTTCATTTGTCATTTTTTCTGTTGTTCTCGGGAAGATTTCCTAAAAAACGAGAAGAAATATACAGTTGCCGTAATTTTAAGCACATCTGTCCAAGCTCTACTACAGTTTGCTTCTATTAGCTGCTATATAAACCTATAGACAAGGGTCTAAGCAATCACAAGATGTCTTTAGTTAAAACAGTCTATTTTCAAAATGTTTAAGTATCTTTTCAAAACGTAATACTGTTACATTTTGTTTTTGGCAAAAGCTCAACTTTGAACAATTAAAAACATGATTTACATTCGTCTAAGAAGTTTAAAGCACCTTTAGTTTGCTTGTGTCGTAAATAATTCCTTGGTTTTGTTTTTTGTCGGTATAAACGTAATTTTTCTGAAAGGGGGTGGTACAATAGACTGTTGGGGGGCGTGTTCGGAGCCAGGAAGTGTAATTATCAGCATATGGTTCGGTGTGTCTTTTTTCCTTTCGAAAAGTTACATAATTTGGGCGGTTAGGTCTTATTAATAATTCTAGTGTTTAAAGGAAACGGGATTATAATAGTTTTGAGGAAAAAACCCAACAAACAAGCTCTATTATGTCTTATTATGTAAAATTATAAAGAATTTTCCTTTTTTTTTTTTGTTCTTTATAAGAAAAAATGGCTTATAAATCATTGGCTATTAAATGATATTCGGGTAGATAGATAGATTTTATGAGGTGGCTTTTGGCTATCGCACTGACATCGTTTCTTCTTCTCGGTGACAAAACTTGCACATATCTTCAGCTTTAAATGCCTATTTAGCTTACAATGCTCCGTTAACAGACCCACTACAGTTTTGACAGTTTTCCTATCTTTGGCCATCAGATCTGCTGTAAATTTTGGCGAGTGTTCTAATATGAACTGTTTCGCTTGCCTCTGTCTAGTGAGTTCCTCCACCATTTCAGATATTTGTGGGCTACCCACTTCTTTGTTTCCATTCTTGTTATGGTTTTTGCAACGCCGCAGAAGGGTTCCAACGACGAGCCTTGCTTGTCCATTTCATCCGCTTTTTCGGTGCCCTTATGACTCTCGTGCCCCGGTACCCAGGATACCGTAACATTGCTATGCTCACCCAGTGTGTTTAGGGCCCGCACACACTCCCATACTAGCTTAGAATTGACCTCTACGGAGTTGAGTGCCTTTAGCGCTGCTTGGCTGTCTGTGAAGATGGCAATTGAGCGATATGTTCTCTTCTGCCTTTCTGCTCTTCTTCCACACAGTGTTGAATCGCCGTCATTTCCGCCTGGAAAATTGTGACATTCCTTGATAGGCTATGCCTTGCTTTAGCCCTACTATAAATAAACAGAAGCACACTTTCTACTATAAAATATCACAAACAACTACTAAAAACTGAACGTGGATGATGTAAATTGACAACTGTCAAATTCCTCTAGTCGTCTTTCACTTTGTCCTAATCAACCTGGATATTGGATAGTAAAGTAGGATTTAACAACAGAACGTACTTTGAATCTGACAATAAGGGCTTCTGCCATTGGTTCAATTAAAGCGGTTTATTTAAATCTAAAAAAATTTTAAAACCAAATTTCATAAATATTTATAACTTTTTGAGATATATATCGTTATCATGGAAAAAGATATGTTATTTTTAACCCTCCTGATATGAATTCACTTGTTAATTCATACCCATGAAACTAGCCCATTGAGGAACAATGTCCATAGATTGGCTTGGAGTCGTCATTTACTTTTTCTTAGCCAAATTCTCCACGACTATTCAGTTCAAATATACCATAAATAAGATCGATTTTCACCCATCAACATTATATAACCTCTTACGTTCGATTTGATAATATTTATACCAATTAAAAGATCTTTATTACTAAACGAAAAAAAAATAAATACATTCGTCTGTCGAAGAAACTATTAAAAGTAACGATAATAAACATCGTTTGGCTGTTTGTTATTCTTTTAATATTCCAACAATCAGCGTCCATTCAATTTCGACATCGGAAACTATTCAAACCACTTTAGTGATAACAATGGTTTGAAGATTCCCAGCCCCCTTATGAAAATTAATTTGACAATTAACCCAATAACAAAACGAAACCATTAAAATTATGACTAGGCATCTTGTAGAAGCACACAATGGTTGAAGGAACAACGACATCAGAGACGGCGGACATATCAATGTTGTTATAATATGCGAGTCCGAGTCAAGTTATACATTGGGATTATGTTTGGAAAGAGAAAAAAATTAGCTTTTTTGTGATGGGTCATACGACCTAGGTTGTCATTATAAAAAATTCAAGATGGCGGCCGTATGCTAAACGCTGACGTCAAAAACATTTGACATTTGCTCTAAAATATGCATAATAGAGTGTCATTCATCGTCCTAGAATTTCATAACTTTCCCTTTATCCGTTTCAAATATAATCTCTTGGTGCGAGACATTTCAGCAACCCTGTATATTTACTTTTGTTCAAGTTTTCTCTTTAAACCGTTCATTCCTTTAGACTTTATTCTAAATAATTTACAAAATTTCCAAATATTTATATGTTTAATTCATCTGCAATGGCTATCTTAAGTTGTACGTCTATGGCAATCCTTAACCCATCCACCTTTCAGCCAACAATTCAACCGCCGACATTTCAAAACGGTGCAATCCGACGCTATCAAAGTGTTTACGTTAGTAATTGTGAGATAGAGGTGGCAATTAAATTATGAGATAGCTGGGACAGTTGAACAATAGCTTATAGGAGCAGGCTGGTTGTACATGTTTGTTAGCTACCCTATTCATAGGATCAAGTAAATCTGAATAATAGTAATAAAAATTGTCTTCCATATTAGTATTGAATACTATTTGTGGGGCTAACAGAACAAGGAACCTATTAGGAGTCATTTAAATCTGGTTTCCACTTTTAAAATTGGATGTTTAGTGAACAAAAACTATCAAAAACGTCAAAAAAATCTTGTCAAACTGATCCTACCGACAGCCAACGTAATCTTGTGTGAAGGTGTGAATTTTGTACTACAATCGTGGACCCCGATTTAAAATCTCATGCACTCCCATTTTTTCCGCTGACAAGGACCACTAGCAGGTCGTGATAGACTACTGGGGTCGATATACAGGGTGTCCCGTAAATAATTACGGTAAATTATGAATGATGGATCGTTAAGAAATATTTAAAATATATCTTAATGCAACTTTTCTCTTACCTTTTTAGTTTGTGAGATACAGGCTTTTTAAATGGTGCAGAAGAAACATACATTTTATTTCATATCTTCTCAGGGGATATATTATTATAGGTTTGTAGGTTATTATCTGTTCAAAACACATCTACAGTATTAATTATGTCAAATTCTAATAAGCCAGTGGCGTGGTACGAGGATTTCGTAAACTTTTATTCTACCATATTTTTGAAACACTTTGTATTTAGACCTAAAGACTTTTGTCTGCTATTCTTTATTAAATTTTCTACATAAAAGGTACTCTTTGTTAAACTCGATAGAACAATTCATTTTCAATATTTTTATCTTTTTATTGCAGTGACACTTTTTTATGTTGTAATGTTTTTAAACAATAAATTTGTAGTAGTCGTAAATATTTTTTTTAATACTTTATCTTCCCCTAAATAATGATGAATTACAAACCCATAAGAAACTTTAAATTCTTTGTAAGTGATCTTGAAGTAGGTACTACAAATTTATTTAAGAAAAAAACAACTTAAAAAAAGTGTCTTACTTAAATAAAAAGTAAAAAATCTTGAAAATAGAGCGTTCTATCGAGTTCAACAAAGAGCACCTTTTATGTAGGAAATTAAATAAAGGATTGCATACAAAAGTCTCTAGGTCTAAATACAAGGTGTTTCAAAATTATAATACGAGGGTCGTTTTTTTTTCAACCTCCGATCGCATAGTACGAAGGCCAGACATGCTCGAGGAAACTGTGTGCGTAGTAGGCGTGCAGTGTAGACTGTGCATCTCCTCTTCAATACATTTTGTCACTGGCGAGACCAACACGCCATTTTCTGTTGAGCTGCAGTGAGGTAAACATGGCTGTCACTATTTATTCTCCCGCTAAGGGTGAATTGCGAAGTGTTACTTATTCGTTTCTTGCAAGCAGAAGGTAACAGTGCAGAGAAAATTCATTGCAGAATGAGTCGTGTGTATGGAGAAAGCTTTATGAGTGATGGTGTTGTTCGTCAATGGTGTCGAAAGTTTAAAGATGGCCGAACTGATGTTCATGATTAAGGGGGTCAAGGACGCAAGTCTGTGGCTACAGACGACCTTGTTCAATGAATTGACCAAGTGATTAAGAAAAATTATAAGTGAACCTTCGAAATTATCGGTGAAATTTCCACCCTCTATTCTGTAGTGACTGAACAATTGCGCTATGGAGAAGTTTGTGCTCGCTTGGGACCAAAAAGGTGTACTGCTTGTGGAGTTTATGCAGCCGGGAACAACAATCAATGCAGATAATTATTGTGAAACTTCGCGACGCTTACGGAGAGCTATTCAAAACAAACGAAGAGGCATGCTGACTTTTGGAACTGTTCTGCGCAAGTAATCCAACGGCTCCTTCAGCAATTTCACAATTGAACACCCAGCATATAGTCCCGACCTAGCGCCAAGTGACTTTAATCTTTTTCCCGAACTGAAGCAGTGACAAATGACTTGGAACTAAAAAATACCGTCACAACTCACTCCCAATCATTAGCGGAATGATTTAATGAGGAGGGTATTGCAAAGCTTGTTCACAGATATGTCTTAATCGTTAAGGTGATTATGTGGAGAAGTAACCTGTATTGTACATCACTTCTGATAACAAAATCTTTTCTGTATATTTACCAGTCTTTTCTTTATAGCCTATCGGAGGTTGAAAAAAAAAACAACCCTCGTAAAATAAAAGATTACAAACCCCTCGTACCACGCCATTGGCTTATTAGAATTTGACATAATCGATACTGTTGATGTGTTTAGAAGAGACAATAACCTACACAATTTTAAATTCGTACTTCCATTCCCCAAGAAGATATGAAATAAAATGTGTATTTCTTCTGCATCTTTTAACAGCCTGTATCTCACAAACTAAGGAGGTTAGAGAAACATTGCATTTGGGCATTTTAAATATTCCTTAACGATCTATCATGCCTTGAATTAACGGGACACCCTGTATATCACTGGCGGATATGATGGTCTGCTTTTTCTTCTATTTTATCTTCGTTTGTAATAATAACATCTGTAGCATTCTTCTAATACATTTGGTAGCATTCAACAGTGTTTGTTAACCTGGAAGCTTAAACTTTGGGCTTCTGATTTAAAGCCTAACAACTTTTGAAATAATTACAAACCGATTTTAAAATGCATATTCAACTTTATGTTTGCGAAAATAAAAACATTTGGTTTGCAACTCAATTCTCCGGAAATACATCGTTAACAGATCCATTGCAAAGCATAGAACATTCTTACTTTTAGATTAATGGAGAAATCTGATTAGAAACGATAATTTAATGTCAAAACAAAACCACTACCAGCTGGCATCTCCTCAATTAACGCTCCCAATTAGACCAGTCCGCCTTTCTGCCTACAATTACAATATAATTGGATCTTAATTTAGGAAAGGAACATTTCGCGGATATAAGAATAATGAAGTTAGTTGGCGAGTCTCGTTTCTCTAGTAAGTATATTCCACTAGATGACAAGAGAATAAATGTCAGTTAACAATGTCAGTTAATATTGTGAATTATGTTCTTCGCAACGCGGACTATTATGTGACACGACAGACTGATTTTCGATTTATTTTTAGTTTTGGAATAGTCTGCATCCTGTTTTTCATTTCTATCATTAGATTTTATAATTTTTCCTCTTATCGATATTAAACGTTTCTTTTTTGTTGTTGTACGGTCTGGGAAGCGCAAAAATGCCATTCGGATCGGAATAAAATGTGAAATCAACCCTTTTGAAAACGACAAAATTAAACTTCTTCAAAGAAACGAGCATTCGCATAGGAGGACAATGGCGCTCTATTCGATAATTGAACAAAGAATGGAGAAAAGTCAATAAGGATTTTCTATCGTCAGTGACGTACTTATAACATTCATACGCATGGGCGTCGGAAGGGGGGGCAAAGCAGGTAACTTGCTCCCCCTGGAATATTGAATATCCGATTTTGATTATTCACAAAACTTTCTTTCTTTCTCTTATCCTTATGCCTTTTCAGGCGTCGGATTGGAGTTCTTCCTGAACCCATTCTTTTCTGTCCCTGGCTAATGCCTTCATCTCTCCTAATGACTTTCCTTTCTTCTTTCCAGTTTCTTCAATCTGGTCTATCCATTTTCTCCTGGGTTTTCCTCTTTGTCTTTTTCTTGATATTCCCATTTCCATTACATTTCTCGCTGTTCTATCTTGCTTCATTCTTACTAGGTGGCCAAACCAGTTCAATTGTTTCTTTTTAATATTTGATATTATTGGGTCTTGATTACTTATGCTTCTGATTTCTTCGTTCCTTACTTTGTCCCATTTCGCTTTTCCTTAAATATTTAATTTCCATTGCATTTATTTTTGTTTCATGCTTTTTCTGCAGTACCCAGTTCTCACTGGCATAAGTTATAGTTGGTACTGTAATTTTGTTGTATATTTCCATCTTTGTATTTATATCAATGTATTTATGGCTTAGTAATGTTTTATTTAAGGAATAATATAATCCTGTTGATTTACTTGCTCTGTTATTAAGTTCTGCGTCTATTTTTCCATCTTCTGTTAAAATACTTCCTAGGTAGTTATAGGTTGCTACTCTTTCTAATGTTTTGTGATTACATTTGAATTCCTCGTAATTATTCCCCTGTTTTTCATTTACTATCATTACTTTGGTTTTCTCTGTATTTATTGTCATTTTCATCTTTTCTATTTCTCTTGCCAGTAAGTTAATTAGTTTCTGCATTTTATTTCTCGATTTTGATATGAGTACGATATCGTATAGTGGGTTACTTAGTCTGACCGGTACCATGTTCCTGTATCCTATTATCGTGTCCAGATGTCCTCCTTCTCTTTTTATTTCCTTCACTATTTTGTCCATAATAATAACAAACAACAATGGGCTTAACCTATCACCTTGTTTTATACCTTTTTACATTGAAAACTCTTCCGATCTTCGACCTCTTAACTGCACTATTAATTTGACAGTCTCGTATGTGCTTTTAATGATATTAATTAGAGCTTTAGGTACTTCTAAGTCTTCCAATACCTCCCAAATGTTTTCTCTTTCTACTGTATCAAAAATTATTCACCAAAACAAAATACTATACTTTTTCCCAAACATCAAGAAAGCTCTAAAATTTTTCGTAGCTCTACCTTCTACAACAACAATTGAAAGATCTTTTAGTACCCTTCGTCATGTAAAAACTTGGATAAGATCAACAATGTGCGAAGAAAGGCTTTCTGGTCTTTGTATGCTCAGTGTTCACCGATAATTTGTGAATAAAAATAAAAACATAATTATTGATAATTTAACTCCAATGTTAAAATGTCATATACCTGGAAATGTTATTGTCACTTTGACATCGATAAAAAAGGTGCATTCTTTTTTATCGGATACAAACTTCTCTTCCTCAATATCTAGTAAGCGGACGTCATTTTTACACAATGACAATGAGTCGCAAGTTTGGTTAATAAAGATAATTATTGTTATTGTTCATCCATATATTCTGTCGTTAATTTATCTTGCCAAAAAACACTAGAGCTTTTCTTTTATCAGATAAATTTCTCTTTGCATCGAAACAGTTTTGCCAATCACTAAATTTGCTCGAAAAACTGACATTAGATAAAATCATCATGTCAGTTTTTCTCGTAAAATTAGTGATTGGCAAAACTGTTTCGATGCAAAGAGAAATTTATCCGATAAAAAAACCTCTTGTGTTTTTACTGTTGACAATTTAATTCATGTATAAAAAATTGCATATGCCACAGTGCAATTGTCACTTTGACAGCGGCAAAAGTTAGCTCTAACTTTTACAATGACAAATACACTAGTTGTTTTTTCACTTATTCATTTGTTCATTAATATCACTGTTCCTAGTATGAATTTCAATAACTGCGTTTTTAATAATTGTACATTAAAATAAAAATGTGTTTATTTTTAATGTTTCATAAATAAAGTTTACATTGATATGTTTCCAAATTTCTCATTCATTAAATTGTCCTGCCGAATTACACTCGAGGTTTGTATTGATATTGGGTAAATTTGTGTTGTTTAAATTCTAAACTGTTTCCTTTAGCAATTTGACTCGAATAACTGTCTCGCACAAAAAAATAGGTATCGCTGAATTAGTATAGGAGAGACCTTTAGAGCAGTGGAAGAATATACAGGTTGTCTCATTTACATTGACCCGAAACGTGACATTGTAGCAAAGTAGCTGATTGCTTAAAATGTGTTTATAACTGCCAAATTTCAATATTGTAGTTCAAATAGTTCTTAAGATATATACTGGCCAAAACCTCGTGGGACACCCTGTATATTGTTCCGCTGTGCATTTATTTTCCAAAATCTCCGTCTATGTTTGAAAGACTATCTCTGTTACGCAACTCGCACAAATAAAATAGATCGTCGTTGTCGAAGTTCTCTTCTGGAAAAAACCGACTGTCAATCTGAACGGAAAAATCAACGCCATAGAAAAACCACCCATCTCCCATCTTTCTGCTCGATTCGAGCTAATTAAATCGACTTAGTTTATTTTGATAGTAGAAATGTGGGAAAGAACGCGTAGCGTGATTTGTTAGGAGTCTTTGATGTGGCTAGAAAGTGCTTTTTCAACGTGTGCGGCGAATTGTACAGATAACATTATTAATAAAGAAAATGGAAAGATCGGACGGGCTTGGTATTAGAAATTGTAAACAGTCATCTGGTATACAGATTGCGAAAAGTCTATTCGAGCCATGCCGTTTACACAAGTTCGACAAGGAAAATATGAGAAATATACTCGAAAGAGAGAGAGAAGAATAATTGTGCGCAGTCAGCTGTTGCCAAATGTATTTATCTGTAAAAGTTATTCCCAATTTGTGTCGGCAACAATGTTAAATACCAATAATTGTTATTGTTTATTGCAGATTATTATTTGTCCATTTATTTTCTTGAACTATATTATTTTATTCTTAATTGTGTTGATCTCACTTATTTTTCAAAAGTCAATAATATTACCAATCTCGAATTTCTCACAATAAATACGGCGTTATCCCGTATTAAAAAGTTAAAATGCAAAATAAGATAATTATTCCTTAGAAATTACCAAACATTTTAAACTGGCAACGCTGCTTTCATATCAGATTGGTAGCTGGAACTGAAAACACGCCCAACGCTGACTGCGAACAATTATTCTTCTCACTCTTTCAAGTAGTTTTGCTCAAATTTACCTTGTCGTACTTGTGTAAATGGTATGGCTCGAATATACTGTATATTATGATTGGAAAAAATATATTTTTGTTTCGAGTCCACGTGTTTTGTTGTAAAATTTTTCTAATTTTGGTTTGCGGTTGGAGGTGAAGATGTCGTTACAGTCACAACTTCTACAATTCCGTTACTGTAAGACATGTATTAACTGTGATTCTGGTGTCTTATTCAGTCCGTGATTAGGCTTTTAGAGCTCGCGGGCGGATAACATATACCTTGTACTGATGTTCTATCATTTTTATACCAAAAGTATTATTAGTCCTGTCGGGTTAGACCAAAAACTATCAAAACATTGGTGTGAAAGCAGTGGGCTAGTTTTTTGATGAAATCCCTTAAAAATATCATTGTTATTAACAATTAGATTACTCGGCAACTAAATAAGATATCGAAACCGCGTTTGTGAAAACATAAAGTATTATAAGACAAATAATGATTTACATTGCTTCATAAATTGCATTAGTATTTTGCGTCTGAAAAACAGCTGTTTTTTCAATTTTTTTTACTTATTCATCCGCTATGGCTGCAGGTATGGAGATTTTTACATCTCGAACCACGGAAATTTAGAGCAAATTTTACGCTCTAAAACTTTGTTTCCATAAATATGCACGATAAACTTAATACTTTTCGAGTAAAATTCGAAAACATGGCGAAAACAGGCCCATTTTTGGTTATTTTGGCTATAAACTGTTATTGTGCAATTAGCAAAAACCGGTGGAGGCAATTGATTAACATTAACCATGATATTTTTGAGGGATTCCATTAAAAATCTCGCCTATTGCTCTTACATCCACCTTTAATGCTAACCCGACTGAAATATTATATAAGAATATAAATTTCACCTCCTTTTTATCAACGGCGCCTCTGAGTTCGATTCGATAAATAATTTTCAACGGTACTGGAAATTATTCTGACATTTATTTGAATTACTTTACGTGTAACATCTTCGAAACTTTGAATTCCCCTGATTGTCTGTTGAGAATGTCGATGTCATGCTGTTTAACAATTTTTTTATTCCATTCTTCCGGTAAATTCTTGTTGATGATCAAATCTTATCTAGAATCGGAGTTTTAAAGTGAAAAATGACGAGAGTCATAAAAAAAGTCATATCTTCATACCAAAAAAGGAGATGTATCAATAGTGGAGTAGCTTTTTTGATTTTGTGCATATTTTATACAGTTCCAAATGTTTCTTTGAGTATCCCATCTCTAATTTGATTTACGTCGCCCAAAATTACTCCACATTATTTAAACCTAATTTTATTATTTTTTGAATAAATAAATTTTCACACTGTATGTGACAACGTTAATGAAATAAGCTCAACGTGCTTATCATTTTTTTAACAGCATTCCTCATCACTTCTTAATTAATTCCATGACAAGTGAAGATAAAAATTGTTATTGATTATTGACTATTACTATTATCTACCCAATTATGATAACTACCGAATAAATTTATAAATTATTAATATATACCATTCAATATGCACCGCTTGAAGAGACAACATCTACCTTGCGTGACAAACAGAACAGTACTAGCCCAAAAAAAAAATAATTAAATGGTAAATATTGAAAAGTGACATCCGTAGCTTGCAAATCATAGTCGATTTTTTCTAAGAGTCTTGGAGTACGTTGTTGAAAGGACTTTACAGATTTTATGTACCTAACTTCTGGAACTCCACGCTCTATATGTCTTTGGTATGGTGGGGCAAAGAGAATAATGCAATGAAAAAACTAAGCAAGGTGAGTGTCTCAGTACAAAGTGTGTGTGAATATGTCTACCTGTTGCCAAATACGGCTTTAGCCTTTTTACTCATAGATGGTGACGGGATTTTATTTTTAAAAATCACGTTTGTTGTATAGAAGCTTCCTTGAATATATACATTTTTTTAGTATTTGCTCTTATAACGGCAAAACAAATACATCTGTGAAAGTTTCAACGGAGTCTACCTCCTAGTGTAGGTTTTGATTTTGATAATCTTTGCTTGCCTAAGAACTATATAGACTAGTGCAAATAGTTTTTTTTACGAAAAAATTAGTAACAGCCAGGGACCCTTAAAAAAGTATACTTTGGGGTATAACTAACACAGGAAAAATAATTTAAACAAAGTTTGAGTGAAAATGTGTAAATGGGAAGGTTTTTTAGGGGTTGAAAACTTACTTTTGCATTTTTAAGGCAGAAAATGACTTTTTAGCGCAAAATGTTGTGCAGAAAAGTTGTAGATAATAAAAAAATGAACAACTTTTGAATAAAAGATTTTTCAACATAACCTCAAATTCAAGGTGAAAATGGCAAAAAACCGTTTTTTTTCTTTTTTAATTTTTTTCTCTGGCAAAAAAATGCAATTTGCATGAAACTTGGTGAAAGTATATCTTTTTTTATGCTACATAAGTACAATTTTTTTGCACAACCAAAAAAAATTATTTTCCGAAATACTTAAGATTTTTCGAAAAAAAAAGGTTAATTTTCAAAAAAAAATTGCTGCAGTCAAATTTTCGATTTTCGAATTCTGCACCCGCGCAATTTGTTCGTTGGAATGTCAACTTTAATATGGCTTAACTATGTTGGGGTCGGATTTTGCATTAAACCCCTTAAAAATTGAAAAAACGAAAAAAAACGACTTTTTCATATGCGTATTTTTTAATATGTATTATACTATGTATTATTTTCAATTTTTTTTAGTACTTACGTAAACAAATAATTCTTTTACAGGTATAAATAAATAAATAATATACAACAATGTATTTTTTTATTTGCAAATTAACAAAAATAAAAAATATTACACCTTACAAAAAAATTTATGTTACAAAATATATTATAAATCTGATTCATGTTCTTCAATGCAACTTTCATTATCTGAATCGGGATCATTTTGATCTACTTCGAGTAATAGTTTTCCAGGTATCTAAGACAGAGCAATGAAGGACTTTTATGTCCTTCAAAAGTCGCATACCTACTTAGCTGGATTGATTTCATAAAAAAGCTCATTTTGAAAAATATCAACTATAAGTTGCTAATAATAAAAGAATCTAAGAACTTGAAAGGAATTAAGTTTTGTTTTTCCAATATTAAAATAATCGACTACGTCTCTGTTAATTACAGTTGTCTATTAGTGACGTGAAAGTTTCATTGAATATTTAATTAACGACATTGTCAATGGAATAAATAATACAGATATGTAATTAGTTTATATTCGTGCTCTTTACGAAAGCAGTAAAGTCGTTTGATGTTTTTTTATAATAGTCATCTGCTGCTATTTCATTTTAACTAAATCATCAAAGGACTCGTGTTCTTCGGTCATTATTTTTACAATAAAATTCACAAACAAGAAAAAAAAATACATCCATTTTATAATAATATACTTTGAAAATATTTTTCTGACATTATTATTTATCACGTTATTCTGGGGTCCGCAAACAAAAACACCGACGCCAACATATTCCTGTTTCCCTATCAAATCTTCTCTTTGATATTTCATTCGACAGTTCCAATAATAAGGGAGAGAAACTTTATTACGTTTTGACGATGTAAACATATTCAATAAGTGATTCACTGATCCTTTCCAAATCAGAAAAAGCACAATAAGAAGCTGACAAAAATCTTTCAATTTGTTGTAAAAACCAGTAACGTAACAAAAAAAAGGGAGCACATTGTATATTTTTTGACATTCACTAAAAGTATGTTAAGGCTCCGTTATTAGCCACTACGGTAAAATAATGAACCTCAGCTTCCACTGAAAACCACAAGATGGGGAGAGGATATGGTTTTATCCAAAATTTGGATCATATATTCTCGGAACTGGTAATTTAGTTGACCAAATAAGTGGTCAATGGTTGATTACTATTATAATCTTGAATAAATACTTGATCAACCGTGTACCGGACAAATAATCACGTGTCGCTCCCCACTGATCCCCACTTCACATGCCAGTTTGTATCATTCGATACAATACCGAGTGATATGTTTATTGAGATGTTATAGTTTTCGATTTAATTTACCTACATTTCTTATCTGTTAACCAGAGGTAACGAGGCAACGAGGGTGAATTATTATCTGATTTGTTGTTGATACGTTGTGACCCTATTTATTATAAAATTTATATCTCTATTATTTTTCCGTCTTATTTCGATTATTTTTTATACAGTGTGGAAACCACTTATGGAATAAAATTCTTTATGTCATTATTTTAGAAAATTATAAAAAAAATGCCGAGATACGTCAACTTTTGAATTGAGTTGTGCGTTATGTAAACAAAAATGTAAGTGTACAGGGTGATTCACGTAAGTATGCCATAGTCGGTGTTGTTTTTTCAATGAAACACCCTGTATACATATTTGCATATTTTTGAAATCCTTTTAATGAACCGATTTCAACAAACTGAATAATGTATGGTCAATTATGAATTGTTCAGGGTGAAATTTTTATTTTTACAGTTATCAAACACATACATAAAATACCTGATGTATTTGATTTTAATACATTAAAATAAATGCTCAAAATGTTCTCCACCTAGTTGTTGGCAATAGCACAGTCTCCTATAGAACTCCTTAACTTCGTTTAAAGTTTTGAGGTGAAATATTCCGTATTTCTGTAGTTATCCTATCTTTGAGGTCTACAATGCTAGTTGGTTGTGTTGCATATACTTTGTTCTTGAGATAACCCCTCAGGAAAAAATCTAACGGCGTAAGGTCTGGCGATCTAGCTGGCCACTTGATAGTACCTCTTCGTCCAATCCATTTATTGGGGAAGATTTTACTTTTCCAGTATAAACTGTCAACACATCAACAACTGACAGAATAGAAAACAATCCAAATTATTTACCGATTTAAAACAATCCACATTATTTACCGATTTTGTCTAATTTATTGGCGTTTTTAGGCAATTTTTAGGTATTTATGATAAAATTCATGGGCGTAGCAGGTTTTGTTTGATATACAAATACGTCTAATAATTAGTTAGTTTAGATTTTTGATAAATCCATATTTAGCTAATTTTAAAAAGTACCAATATTTCAAGTGTAATAAATTATTAATTTTAAAATTTCACTCTGTAAAATCCATAATTGACCATACATTATTTAGTTTTTTGGAATCGGTTCATTAAAAAGAAAACACCGACTATGGCATACTTGCGTGAGTCACCCTGTACATTTACATTTATGTTAACATAACGCACAACTCAATTCAAAAGTTGACGAGTCTCGGCATATTTTATAATTTTCTAAAATAATGACTTAAAGAATTTTATTCCATAAGTGGTTTCCACACTGTATATAATTTTGTATGACGCTTTTTTTTCCTCCGTGTGTACGTCATGTTTGTTTTACGTTTTTAAAACCACAGGTAACTCTATCCTATCCTAAACTGGAACAGAGGGAACGAAAAAAAGAACACTGTTGCCAGCTGCTGCCTAAATTATTTACCAGATCTTAGCCTAAATACCGAAAATATTAAAAAACCATGACAAATCCTTTAATTTTACTCAAACCTACAAAAACAAACAACATTCAATTGAATAAATCAATATAAATAAATGAAATCACTTTTAAACATCTAACTTAGCTTAATGTGATTTATTATTATAAAGAGAAGATATAATGCGAGATCTTTGATTGTCTATATGAAAAACGCTTTGAAGTCGTTCGTGTATAACTAATACTTTCGCTATTAAAAGTTAACAAGCCAATATTATTGCATTACACACGTTGTACCAGTGTACATTTAGATTATCGAGAGTACGAAATCTGATACAATTGTACCCGCTCTGGCAACACTGGATTGGAAAATTAGAGTCTCATATCGGAAACTATCCTCTCGATATATACCTATCACTCGAATGATACTGATTCAGTCAGCTCCCTCTGATGCCAAATCGGTTCAACCAAATAAGACAGAGTTTTTGGCTACCATATTTGAATTACGGCGCTAATTATGCCGCTTTTATATCATTCAGTTCTTGATAAAATAACAATATTTTCGCTGCATTGTCACACATTTGTCTATAAAATACTGTTATGAAGGATGTATCACCTTTATATCATTTCAATCTTCATTGCCCAAAATTGGGGATATTTGACAACGTCTGTTGAATTTATTACTAACAAGAAACCCATATAAATTATGATGCACACTACCTTAACAGTTTGGCAATCGATATAACACCTTATGTCTCATCTAAAATTATTAATAAAAATTAACTGAATGAAAAATGTAAGCCATGTTTTTACGGTCATATTTTCATTCAATAACGGGCCCTTAACAATTTCCCAGAAATGTTCCCAAAGTTCTGTGTAATTTTAAAAAGTTGGTGGTTCTCCGCTTTGATGTCCAAATGATATCTTAAATACCCAAGAAAAATGTTTTCCTTTGCGCTGCACACTTTTAAATAGTTTAGCGGTTTTTGCGAATGAAATTAAAACGGAATGGAGAAAAAGAGAAATAACTATATTAACAAACAACACTTAAAAACTTTGATAATGGTCGCTGTTCTGAAAACTTTTCTATATCAAAGTGAACTCGGGAATGAAGAAGAAAAGATGGAATTTTAATACGTATTGTAGTTCTTTTTTAATAATTCGTTTGCATATTTTTATTTGTTTGAGACTGTATTATTAGTAATGAATATTTTGTTTTTGTTTTAGGTAAGTACCTGTTAAGATTATTCAACAATATGGTAATGAGTAAGTAGCATAATAATTACATTAATTATTTTGTTGGCATTCAAACCCCTTTAAAAAATGTTTCGTACGTTAATGATAGAAGGAACTTTTTACAAATAAATCAACTGCGTTTGAAAATTTTATCACACTGATAATATTATATAAGGAAATTTCTACAAATAAATTGAACCCTGATACAATGTTTTTTGTACGTCTATGTGTCGATTGAAATTATTTTAAAACTATTTTAAGACTTTGACAATTGAAAAATGAAAAGTGTTTTCAGCGATTTAAAATAAATAAAAATAAATTTAGAATAAATAATATAAATAAATACGTATAAATGTCCCTTTTTAAATGTAGAATATGCGTGATGACAGTCCCTAAGAATCATTGGAAATATTTTTAAATATTACAAAGATTCTAAAGCAACATCTCGATTTTATGAAACAATAGGGTACAAGCATAAATTTTGCTATTGGTGAGAATTGACGCTTTATCAGGTCTCCTAACACCTTGCATGTCTATTTTTTCAAAAAAATATAAACTTTACTTTTAAAACGACTTTGAAAATCATAAAATTTGAAAGTCCGCCAAAACGCGCTTTTCGTCATAAAGATGGCTGCCCCATGGTGTGACGTCATTTGTTTATGTTCTTATTCGTGTATCACGCTCTGAGTTCTTGTGACCTAATTTGTTTCCAAAAGCTATAAAAATGGATAAAGCCGAAAAAAAAGCTTTGTATTCCAAGTATTGCATTGTTCCAGTGTGTAAATCAACGTCTATTAAAGCACCAGACAAAATATTTGTTACTTTACCTGGTGGTGTAAGCAAAAATACACTTGAGAGGAGGGCATTAATTTTGTTTGTGAAGACCATTTTAATGTAAGTACCTACATTTTCTTACGACCACACATCGAAATATGGTTGGTATATATTATATAAATAAAACATAGTTTAAATCGTACTTACGATAATGCTTTAACTCCTCTTATATCCTCTGCATTAAAGCAGCTGTTTGACTTCATAAATTCAAGCAGCATAAATGAGTATACTTTGGGCAAGTTATCAGTTTGTGCTTTTACAAAACCTTCGCTAGCCATATCTTTACTCACAAAATATTAAAGAATCGTCAGTGAACACTGAATTAGTTGATAAAATACGGTCAAACCTGGATAAGTGAGAACTGGATAATTGAGAAAACTCTATAAGTGAGAGTAATAGCCAGGACCCGTCATTTTAAGCTCCCAAAACCTCTATTAGCGAGAAACAGAAACCTCTGTAAGAGAGAGTCGTTTTTCCCTCATAGACCTCCGTAAGTGAGACTGCTACTTATCTATACCTCTATAAGCGACAGTCGAGCTTTATTTACAAATTTAACATGTGCTATTTTATGACTCATTCTTAACTTTCGTGGAACTTCCTACCATTGTTTTTGTATTCTCGTCAATATTGTTCCTATATATTTACTACATTCGTACTTGCTGTGACTTGTTATTGCTGCGTACCCCTATAAGAGAGAAACGCTACCCATGTACCTGCATTAGCGAGAAACTCGGGTTAGTGAGAATCTATAAGCGAGAATGAGATTGTGCTCCCTTGAACTCTCGCTTATCCAGGTTTGACTGTATATTCTTCCAAAAGTTTTAGAAATAAAAAAAAACACATAAACACGTAATGGTCTCAAATAAACAAAAAAATGATATTTTTACGTCGATGAAGCAATTAATAGTTGTTTAAAACACAATATAAACACACAACTTCACATAACCTAATGCAATACCGGCCAGATTGACATAAGTAAACACAAGAGATATGACATCACACGTATCATCGG